>CAJQUW010016214.1:0-24819 GCA_907163375.1 Prostheceraeus crozeri
TAGCCAAGACTCGCAATCTACAACTTCGGTTGCGGAAGAGGAAGGAACATGAAACTGTATTCTCTCCGTCACTTGACCCGTTTGAAAATCTATCTTAATATATTTTAGTTTAAGGTAGATGAGCGCCTTCATTCTAAAATTGTCTAAATTGTTGAAGAGCGCTTCGATAATGTTAGAATTTTGAAGGAGCCACTCAGGAAAATCTACTATTTGAGTATTGGACTCCATGCAGTAGTCGCGTACTAAATTATTATGTGAAACATTAATGAGGGAGATGGTAGAGGTACCGTTGGTGTAGTGATCATTTGCATGCGTGTGTTGAAGTCTGTGCGAAGATCGCTGAAAGTGACTATCAAAAGAAAGAGGGCACAAATCGCAAGGAAAGGAGATGTCATCGTCAGAATCAACTTCACCTCCGGAGATTGACGCCGCTTTGCGTTGACACACACGTTGTTTGATGTGTCGAAGGAGACTGTGCTTCCTTGTAAACATATGTCCGCAGTCGGCACATTCCCACTCGTTGCCTTGTCGCGAGAGTCCTGAGCTGGAACTCACATCACCTGAAAGAGAAATCATTCTATCATCTCTGTTCAAGTCTCAGTGTATTGTTACAACCTACCTTGACTCAACGACTCTAAACTTTCCTCGAGAAGGGAGGGCGTTGGTGATGAAGTTGATGGCTGAAATTGAGGAAGATGCTATTAACCACACGTTTGACGGAGATGAGTGAAGAAATTTTCAACTTACCATTTCAACGAAATCGAGTTTAAGGTTGATACTTCAACAAGATAGAGACTTCACGAGAGAGCAGTTTACTTGTACGCCTCAAATATAGAATTCGTCAGAGAACACTTCACTTATATGTCACAAAGACAGAGTGAAATGACACGAATGTCACTTTACATATATACTTTCATATTCATCATTCATTGGCTGTTCATTCTGATTGGTTGCTTGTTGATACTTAAGAATTAGAAAACATTTCAAAGTTATTATTCACAGTCAACATGACAAGCCCTCCGACAACACCAAACACAAAATTCTCTTCTCCATCCTCAACACCAAACGCTCCAACGAAGGTAGAGAAGGTGTTATTACCAGCGGACAACGAAGAGAGTGTATGTGAGAAGGAGTGTCCCGACTTAACAGGCGTGAGGTGGAAGTATCTCCAGTACGATACTGACGATGTGATGGAGATCACCAGCACGAAATTCCTCCACCAATTATGGGAGTGGTACACCCCTAACTCCCAGCCACGAACTATGGAGGAGTGGGAGTATATTGACAAAGTGAGGCTCGCAGTGGAAGAACGATTAAAGCAACTGAACTGTTTTTGTTATCTATGTGAAGCCAGACTCTGGGACGATATTGACGATGAAGACCTTTTGAAATACATGCCATAATAAATTTTTATTTCGTATTATCTTTGCTTTCATACTGACTTACTTGAATGGGGCTTCAGTGGATGATTTAACCATGTATACATTTTCATTTGGAAATAGTAGCACGCTTAGTCTAACTTGTAAATCTTAAAACATTTCATATGGACGATGATGGTAGATGAAATAGTGTCAAATAAATTAAGATAGCTTACACTTCTGATACAGGGATAGCAATCGACTGCGATCCATGTGTAAAGAGCTTGTTAGACTACGGATGGGCTTAAGTGGATGATTTAACCATGTATACTTTTTCATTTGGAAATAGTAGCACGCTTAGTCTAACTTGTAAATCTTAAAACATTTCATATGGACGATGATGATAGATGAAATAGTGTCAAATAAAATTAAGATAGCTTACACTTCTGATACAGGGATAGCAATCGACTGCGATCCATGTGTAAAGAGCTTGTTAGACTACGGAAGAGAGAAGTGTGTTATGTTGCGTGTGGCGCGTGAGTGTCCTCCCATTTCATTCCATTCATCAATTCGTCTCATTGATAGAGACAGGTAGAACTCATGGTTCTCATAACGTATGCAATGGAAAGTTTTAGGCAACCTTCGACAGTTGGCTAAATGTCGCCCTGGCGCGAATGCATACTACGTTGAGACAGAGGCAATCACTTGCAAACATGACGCAGAGAGGTTAAACAAGATTGACCATTGCCGAATGTCCCTTGCGGTATACATAGCTACGGGTTTCACCGCCGCCCTTTACAGGAACGCCCGTCGAAAGGAAGTATTACACCGAACTTCATTTGCAACGTTCAAGTTGACTGATAGCAGATTCAACTTAATGATAGTATTCGCCAGTCCGAAGACTGCCCAGGGCAAACCGCGAGGAGGTTCTATCATGTCTTGCCCCATGGTGGCCCTTAAGAGAGCCGATGGTTCGTTCTCGGTGTCAATGGTGTCAATTAAGTTGACTATTGGCTGGAATAGTCAATGGGTATGACGGTTAGGTTGTCATAGATCCTATACCGCCGAGGTCGTACTGGTGCATCTGGCACCTTTCGGATGCGAGTGGTATTTGGAGTCCACACCCCATCCGTCCAAACAATCTTTTCGATCTTCCCCTTCTTATCATCCTCTTCATCCCACTCGTCGAGGATGACGAACTCGGGAATAGCGTTGTCTTCATCGATGAAGACGGGAATGTTGTCGGCAGATGTCGCTTCCATCGTGACTTCAAACTTGAAAGATAATTGCAACAAACTTCTTAGGCTATATAAAGGGATTATCAACCAAATGAAATTGCTCAACAGCGAATCAGAATGCTTCGAGGGATAAGCAATCGACTGCATAATGTTTCCAAGTAGGACTGATAGCAGATTCAACTTAATGATAGTATTCGCCAGTCCGAAGACTGCCCAGGGCAAACCGCGTGGAGGTTCAATCATGTCTTGCCCCATGGTTTCCCTTAAGAGAGCCGATGGTTCGTTTCCTCCGGGAGTAAACGTCATCTTACAACCCTACCAATTCTGCTGAGAGAGTCTTTGGACTCTCTCTTTGGTAGCACAGGTCCGACTTCCACGCTAATTGGCACGTGGCTAAAAAGTGGAATGTAGCGCCATTCCGTTGGATTGACCAGCAAGTTGCTGTCATCGGATTGCCAATCCGAAGCAAGATTATTTAAAAACTCTGTCTTGCTGCCTCTAGCCTGACAAACTCCTCAAATAAATTTTCCGCGGCCTTAAAAAACTGCGGGGTCCCGCGAGGAGAGCTGACTTGACTGTTCGGCGTCTGCAAGATTGAAATGAAATGAAATGAGAGGCAGTGGTTTAATATACCCCTCTAAACACGAACGCAACTTTCAAAGTTGACCCTGATAGCAGATTCAACTTGCATGATAGTATTTCGCCAGTCCGAAGGGACTGCCCAGGGGCAAACCGCGTGGAGGTTCTGATCATGTCTTTGCCCCTAGGTGGCCCTTAAGAGAGCCGGATGGTTCGTTCTCGGGATGTCGTCGTGAATGATGGGTGGATGAAGGGGGCTGGCAAAAGATCTGCAATGAAAAATGATATGTATTAGAATAGGATATATCTATCTTAATTTACTGTTTCACTTACCAAGTTAGCCATCCTTTGGCAGTTCTCGCGCGCGCGCTTTCCGAATCGAGAATTTATGTAAAGTGATCCGCGCGCATTCTACTAGGCTGGCATTGCAAAACATTTTTTTTCGTCGGGATGGCCGTTATAGCAAATTTATTGATTCGTACGAGGCTTTGATTTACTAATTACCTTCGCCGGCCAAATGATTTATCCCCGAATAGGGATGTGAAACTCAAACAAACCGATCCTCATTCACCACGTTCCCAACTCATCCCTCATGCGCTCCAACTTCTCATACGCCTGCCTCTCATCACCCCGCCGAGCCACAGTCCTCTCCAACATCAACATTCCTCGCTCTCAACACACTCATCTCCTTCATCATCTCCTCCATCTTCGCTTCTGCATCTCTCATTTCTTCTCTCCCGCCGCACGTCGCCCTCTTCTCACACTCATCAATTCTTCTGCTTCCAAACTCTCGCGTCTGTAATTCTTCAAATCAGCTCACACTACGCCTCATTCTAATATTTTCATCCGCTAACCTCCTTCCGGACTTCAGTTCCTTCTTTTTCAACTCATCCAACTCCTTCAACAACTTCATCCTTCACTTTCTTCTTCAACTCTCATACTTATTCACCAACAAATCATGCGCCCATCTGCTGCGAAACATGCCCTCTTCTCTTCATCCTTCAACCACCCTCGCCGACCTGCACACGAATCCCACCACTCTTACACTTTTGGTGGGGAAGATGAGCTCTTCGGGGGGTCGGTTTGATTGACAATGTTTGACACCTCATCCGACGACGAAGAGCTCAACTTCCTCACACGCTTCCCTCACACGGCACCCCTATACTACAATCAAGGCATCGATCCTCATCATCACTATTCAAGCCACTCTCTTTCGCTCAATCTCACCTCAACGACGCAACGCTCTCGCCAACTCATTCATTCTAAACAACATTTCTCAACTACATTCTCAACCTTTACCCTCTCGCTCGATCGCCAACATTCGATCCCTCTTTCCACAATCAACTGCGTCATCTTAAGGTACAGTCACTAAACCACCACGCAGTCAGCATGCACTCTGTAGAACGCGCCTCATCCTCATTACCCTTTCAGCATCTACACTTCACACACGCAAACCCTATTCAAGATAATAATGATGTGGCGGTGCGCCTTCTTCACGTGCGCCTGGCGTCCGCACTGCGATTGAGTCGACCGCACACACACATTTTTACCTGAATATTTGCAGATTCTTATCGTTTGCCATGCAATGATTTGTGTTTATTAGCTGTCGATAATGAAATTTGTTATAAAAGTTTGGAATCATGTAGTACAGGTCATTATTCTAAAGAGTGTAGTGAGTGGCACTCGATCGTCGACAGGGGGGGCCCGAAAAGGGGGGGGGCTTGTACTGATCACTAGGGAAGTAGAGAGATCTTACCCGATACCCGCTATTTACAGCTGAAGACATCATTGTCACTGCCCCGAAGTGGTAACAGGAACGCCGAGTCAAAGGTAGTGAACAGTAGCTGGGATCTAACCCCTCAAAGCTGCCTTAGACTTAGTTAAATTTTCAAATTGTAGCAGATTGAACTCAGGATACTTGAAAACCTTAGTCTATATGTTAAAACTTTGAAAAAACTGAAAATTAAGAATTTTTAAAAAATTCCGCATTTTACTACTCATACTACTTTTAAAAAATTTTATCAGTAGTAAAGACACTATCAAACTCTATCATAAAAACTTTGAAGTAAGAACGTTAGCTGCCTACTTCAAAGATAGCGTCCTTTGAAACACCCCGATATGGCGCTCAGAGCGACGACCGTCGCTTAACCTGTCTTTTCGATGAAGTGATCAGACTTCCGTTGTCGGGGGTTTATATATGCTCGGAAGAAAACTTAAAATGGCTCTATCTCCGAAAGTATTCATCGTAGCGACATGCGGTTTGTTGCAAACGATTCGTCTCATCATTCTCTATCATATGACACCTGAACCATTCTGATATGACCACGGGAAGTTGGTCCGTCAGCACATGTCCATGTAACATGCCACAAGTGAAAAAATTCCTAAGTGTGAGAGCTCCAGTGTGGTGAAAATTTTGAAAAATTTAAAACTTCCGAATTTCGACCTGGGACCTTTACCAAAACATTTTTCATCAAATTTCACGGACCCCCTCCCCCTCGTTCAGAGGAATTTGATGAAAAATGTTTTGGTGACGGTCCCAGGTCGAAATTCCACACTTTGGAAAATTTTCAAAATTTTACCCATACAAAGCCACTCTGACACTTAGGATTTTTTCAGGTGAGCGAGCTCCGACCTAAAATCTTGTAACCGCTCTAACTTTTGAACGAAGACAGATATGAACAAGCCGTTTCTTTCACTGAATTTGTCTCACTCTTTGCTTTCAAACGAGCTATTGCACGACAAAATCCGTCCACTAGAAGCCAAGATTGAAGCTAGCTGTCCAGAGGGGGGGGAGGTCAGTGAAATTTGATGAAAAATGTTTTGGTGACGGTCCCAGGTCGAAATTCCACACTTTGGAAAATTTTCAAAATTTTACCCATACAAAGTCTCTCTGACACTTAGGATTTTTTCAGGTGAGCGAGCTCCGACCTAAAATCTTGTAACCGATCTAACTTTTGAACGGCTGGTCCGATTGACTCGCAACAAAAAATGTTGTCGAGCAGTTTTTTCTCCTCTTTCAAACGAGTAGCTGTAAGATCAAAAATATCCGTCCCCCTTCCCACAAGAACCAAATTAGAAGATTGCCGTCGGCTGGGGGTCCTGAAATTTGATGAAAAAAATTATTGGTGAAGGTCCAGGTCGAATTCCACACTTTGGAAAATTTTCAAAATTTTACCCATACAAAGTCACTCTGACACTTAGTGATGTTTATGTTTGACGGTCCCAGGTCGAAATTCCACACTTTGGAATATTTTCAAAATTTTACCCATACAAAGTCACTCTGACACTTAGGATTTTTTCAGGTGAGCGAGCTCCGACCTAAAATCTTGTAACCGCTCTAACTTTTGAACGGCTGGTCCGATTGACTCGCAACAAAAAAAATAAAATGTTGTCAGAGCAGTTTTGTCTACCTCTTCGCTTTCAAACGAGCTAGCTGTAACGAACAAAATCCGTCCACTGGGAGGAAGCCAAAGTCGAAGAGCAAGCTTGCTGCGGGGGGGGGGTCGTAGATGAAAATTTCAAAATTTGATGAAAAATGTTTTGGTGACGGTCCCAGGTCGAAATTCCACACTTTGGAAAATTTTCAAAATTTTACCCATACAAAGTCACTCTGACACTTAGGATTTTTACAGGTGAGCGAGCTCCGACCTAAAATCTTGTAACCGCTCTAACTTTTGAACGAAGACAGATAGGAACAAGCCGATTCTTTCACCTGATGAAATTTGTCTAACTTCTTAGCTTTCAAACGAGCTATCGAGACTAACAAAATCCGTCCCACTGGAAGCCAAAATCGAAAGCAGCTGTCCAGAGGGGGGGGACCGTCAAGCCGAAAAATTTTTTCTCTCACGATTTCGCTGGAAACATCCTTCCTAAACCCCAAAAATTTCACGTAGATTCCGAATCTGGCCTCCGTTTTCTCAGCCGATGGCTTCGTTTTGGGCGCTACACACCAAAACGTCCCAAATTCCTAACATCTGTCGTTTTATTTCGAAAAATGTTGAAAATTTTTTCTCGACCCCGAGTTGCCTTGAAACTCACCCCTAATACCCTACCGATGCAGAATTTCATTCACGCTGAATCCGAATCTGACCTCCTTTTCTTCTCAAACCGACCGACTCCTTCCACACGAAACAAACAAAACACACACCCATTTTACGTAAACAAAAACAACCCAAACATTCAGCAGATTAATGATTGCAAACCAAAAACAATTCACACAAACACACTATAGCCGCAAGACTAATCCTGGGAGGCCTGCCTGGCTGTCGCCCACGAAGTCAACCTAGACGGTCGCCAACGTCAACCAGGGCCAGGGCGGGTCGACCAACTCAACCACGAGTCCTCCACCTCCTCAACTTTCTCACACTCATTAGGCATCTTGGGTCGTTGCAGAGGGGGGGGGACGTCAGCGAAAAACATGTTGTTGAAAACGGTGGACCCACTAGCCGGCACACCACGACAGACCACAACCTCTTGTCGTTCCAGAGGGGGGGGTGGACTCAGTCACGAAGCACCCAGGCGGCCGACCCCGACCAATCTGCGTTGCAGAGGGGGGGGGGACGCAGCCACGACGGCGGCCATCTTGCGCTATCCAGAAGTGGAGTTTTACTTACTACTAAAAGCAGTAGGATAACGGATGGGTGCTATAACTCTGTCCAACTTACTCTCTGGGCTACTACTATTCTCTACGCTCAATTCAGGCGATAATCTACCGGTCACCGAACCTATAATTCATGTGATTTGCAATGTATGAACAATTTTAATGTACTACATCAACCAACTAGAAATAAAAAGAAAGTTTCTTACATATCGTTTAATGTCACTTAACGATAGCTAAAATTTTATGGCTTACATTCCCAAGTCATTGTTTATGTCTGTATACAAGGACACTATATCGAAACTGACGAATGATGCATTGCTATTGTGCTCGGTAACTTTGAAATGAACATTATATGTATCTTTGCAATATCTTTTCAATTTTGGTAAACAATGTTTTAAGAGTTCATCTAATTGGTAATTAGTCTGAGATTGGTAGGAGCATTTAGCTGGAATTATTGGATCGAAATTTTAGATTCTCTGGTGAAGTCAACGTGCAAGTATCCAAATTCATATACGCTTTGTTCTGCCAAGAAATTACTTATTTGCCGACTGTTGAACTCCTTACACTCTACGTATGAAATGGTATTAAATTTTGTTTAGAAATTCTTTCTTTCGGAGTTAGTTGATTACTGTATGCAACGGTGAAAAAAATGAATGAAAAAATGTATGCAAGGGTGTGAAATGAAAATTTAGCCCAGTCAGACTAATCAATCTCTTATCAAGTTGGGCTTCGTATCTTGACGGATTGTTTTGGTGATCTGGAAAAGAATCTTTTGGAAATGTGGATAATTTTCTTACATTTATTAATACTTGAATGACAGGATAGCTGTTCACTATGGAAATCGAAGGAGAAAAAAAATTATATATATTGTTTTGTTTCAAGAGTTTGATTAAGAGTTGGTCGTTCATCAATTTATTCATTTTTGTAAAGTTCTTTCTGCTTTTCTATATAATTGTTTTCTTATGTGATCTAATACTTTGAAGGCGATGTGTAGAATACCATTTTACAATATTAATATTGATTATTGGACAAACGTTTCGGACTGAACGCGGTCCATTTTCAAGTACAAAGAAGTTATGATAATATTTAAAAATCATAAGTTACAACATATGAAATTATTTCATATTTATCAATAACGTTTAAATGTTAGCTAATCCCTATCTTTTTATTTAGTGTGATTCTTTCTTTGATTAGAATGGCTTCAGTGATTCTGCAAAAACTAATGAATCTGAGAATTTTAGCTAGCACAGAATAGAGTCGATGATGCTTTTGGGTTTTTGCTAGTGTGTGGCTAATGAGTGTTGTTTGATTGAGCATTGTTTCGTTTGTTTGGATTGATGACAAGTGGGTTTGTCGTATTGCCGATGTTAGTGAGCATTTTACAGATGTTTCCGGTACCTGAATATTGTATACGACACGATCAGTTGATGTTGATTTATCCAATTTAGTTTTTATGGCTGATGACAATTTTAGGTTTTGTAATAAATTCTATTTTTTTCTTGCTGTCTGTTGATACTGGCCTTGACACTGTCATTTACCATTTCGTAAGTCTTTTCTTTCAATTGTAGAGTTGAAGTCAATGTCCATGGTAATAGAAGATCACAATCTACTTTTTCTTTTTGATCTTCTTTTGAGAGAAATTGTCAAGATGGATTTTGATATAGTTATCCACTAATGATAAAGGTTGGTTGTTGTTCACATAATTTGTTTGACAGTTCTTATCTTCCCTTATCAAAGGATGCCCTATCTGAACACTAGGAACCAAAAGCTCGATGAATATTAGCTCTTGATTGACAGAAATCTTGTTAGCGCCTCACAGTGTGAAGGTATTGTAAATCATCGTACAATCCGAAACCTCTTTTCCGATCTAAACCGACGTATAGTTCGGATATCATCACGTTTGCCAAGAATCCATTCTAAAAAAGTAAACGTGACATTCCGTCGTCCCTCAATGTCAAAGGTGATTTCTAAAACGAGTTTTCTTTGAATCTTTCAATAATGAAGTCTAACCGGTCATCATGTCGATTGCCACTAAAAGAAAGGAATATCAAGTATCACGAAATAAACATTTCGGTTTTCACCTCATAGGATGATTGGGGAAACTTGATTTTTAATGTTACGACTTATAAACTTGGTATAGTGAGCCATCGGAACACCTCCTTAAATTGCTTGTATAACTGCACCATTCCAACGTAACGGAGTTTGGGTTGCCCAAGTAGCCAATAATGTCTCCATATAGACTTAGGTCTGTTGTGGGATGGGAAGTTTGGATGCGAGTATAATTGGACAAGATACTATGTGTAGTTTCCAATGACTGGAACATTAGTACCGACGAATATTGAAGCCATTGATCATTTCCACACAGTTGTTGAGTGACATCGATTTTGTTCGAAAGCGAACTTGCGAGGAAATAGCTTGGCAGTGTCACAATCAGAGAGTAACTGGAAGTTTAATTCTTGTGCAAGTTTTGGCTAATACAAATATCCTTTCGGCTTCCTATGTGAGTCTTTCTTGAGCTGACATGATTATTTGATCTTCTTTCTTGATGATATTTTTGTTGATAGTATTTTTAGACTACTTCTCAATCTTTGCAAGTTGGGATCTCTGGCAGGGTCAGTGTCTAATCGCTTGTAGCTAATCACCAGCGGACCGAGATTGGTCTTTCATTTTTGGGAAATCATAATCACAAATCACGATTCAAAATTGCTGCTGGCACGCACCTTAGTCAAGCAGGTAGAAAAACTTATTGAATACTTCTTGTTCTTACAGTGCATCACTAGAACTAATTTCACTGTTCTTCGCTACCTAATCGCTCCTTAAACAATTTTTCTTCGGTTTTGTTTCCTCTATCATCTGGTGATGCTGCGTTCGAATGGACTTCTTCTGGTTTCTGGGTTCGAGAGAGATGATGCAAATATATACTCTCAGCTTCCGAGCTGGATCGGACAATTTTGGCATCTTTTGTGATGAAGGATAATCCCGTTTGTTACTGTCACTGCATATCTGTTTCAGACAAGATTGTTATTTGATATATTCACAAATTTTTTGCTTCCCAGTTTCTGTTTTTCGGAAGAAGTGGAGGGTGTAGGTGTGAGGGTGGCGCTATTGAGCTTATTATGACCGTTTTTCTTCTTCTTTTTACAATTTGCATATGGCGGAATCTTCAATCTCCTTCTTCTAGCAAGTACGTCTTTTGGGCGATGTTAGTTTAGACCTGTCTCTATGAGATTCTTAGCATTACTATATTATCATTCTATCGTAATGTGCGTTTGTATTACCTGACTAGCCGTTAGCATTCTGTCTACCTTTTGATTTTGCGCTCTAATTGCCACTAATTATGATTCCTGATGGAGGCTTTGTATTGTACGGGTAGTGGTGGAATTGTGTCTTTACTACGAGGACAGTCATGCTAAAAAATGGAGTGTTGTTTTTGTTGTTTGACTTGTTTTCTAATTTGCGTCATTTTCTAGATCTCGCAAGGACGACTAGTCAATCCATATTGATCTGTTTATACGCCCACACTATAGTTAACTCAGCTAGTAACTAGCTTTTGATATATTGAATCTTATATATTTAGAAAGAAGGCTTCGTGCGATGCATTCTTTCGAGCTTGCTTGCACTCACCAATATTCACAAATAAGAACCTCCGTAGTCAAGAACTTTATTTCAAGAGTATCATCCAATGACAATACAGAACTATCTAAGGAGATGAATATTTCATGCATTTATATCAACCTTTTTTAAGGATTTGGATCTATCGAACATCTTTTGTTTAAAGACTTTGGGGAAGAATGATCTCAATAACAACAAATGTTTATATAATAGTTCGTGAGATCAACTCCTTCTCATAAAGACACATTTTTTTGCATTGCCTTCTTGTACGAGAGTATATCAGAAAAGTCGACCCAGGGAAAATCTTCGTCATACAACATAACATCTCGCTCTCAACAACAATCAACAATTGCTAACTCCTAGCTTGGTAAACTACACGTAAGGAAATCAGTTTAGATAAACGAAACGCACATTTATAAAATACCCTTCACATATGGGAGTTCAGAACTTAAGGGACAAAAAAGCCAACAATGAAGACTCGATTCATGAACAAAGCGGGCACGGAAGAGATTCGACTACGACGATCACAAAACTTCATGCAACATTCATGAAACAGGTCATGTTCATTTTAAACTGCTGAGAGCATACAAAAAGTTTGTCATACATTCCTCATCCACGGCCTCAACAACGCCATGACCCGACATATTTATGGAAGATGCGGATACTTCGAGTGAATCACACTCTAACAATGCCTTATTGATCTTGATAATACCCCTATCTATGTTCACTTCCTCATTACAAGATAGTGTAGGCTTCCGGATAGCTCCTATTTTTTATTTTTTATCAGGCAAATAAGGTAACAGGACTATCTTAGCTTAGTTTTCTTCATTTCATATTAATTTCAAAATAATGTTTTGTACCTTCTATTACTTATTACTAATGGAGTAATTGCAGGTGCAATCACGAACATTTGTGAAAAAATACATTTATTTATTTGATTGGGATTTTCACAAAAATATTATCTCAAGTGACGATTTTCAACTATATATATATCTAATACAGTTTTGCGAAAGACAGTCAGCACTTAATCTCGACGGTTTTCGCCTGGTCTCGGACAGGCTTATGGGAATGAATTTAATGGAAAGCAAAACTACAAATGAGCTTTTGGTTTCCAATCAAAACTTAATGACATATACCTTGCGATTTTTGCTAGAGTGTATAGTTCAGGATGGTTTAGGTGGTTGGTTCAATGTTTGGTTTCACATAGAAATAAAAATGGATTCCTTGCGCTCTCTTTCTATGCGGGAAGAATTCGGCCCATGCTGAAAGAATGGAGCAGCCTCAAATTTTAACGGTAGATCTTTAGCACATGTAGCAATATGTTTAGTCACTCCTAAAGTCATGTAATTGGCATTATCCATCTGTTGTCTATGAATAGTCAGCCGATTACGGAACATATCCCCGGTTTGCCCAATATAAAATTGGTAAAAACACTTACAACGAAGGGTGTAAATAACATTCTTAGAGGTGCAGGTTTTAAGTTGCAGTTGATCTTAAATCTTTTGTGCAATCACCAATTTTGAAATCAATAATCTTCCCCGTCAACAACGTGGGGCAACATTTACATTTAGAGTCTCCACATTTCAAAATCCCTTCAACTGTTTTCCGATTATTCTTGCTTAATAATCTGAGAAGCGATGGAGGCTGTTTAAAACCTTTAACCAGTTTAACATTTTGGAAAGGATTGATTAATTTTATGCTATTAACCACTGGTGCAACAACTTTCTGATAAACGTTTGGATTATTCTTATTATATGTGCAAATAAACGTCATATTATTATCCATACTTGTACTATTTGATCTCCGATTACTTATGCTATCCTCTGATGCACGAAGAAAAGCATTTTCAATTAAATTCATGGGATATTTAAGTTTTCGAAAAACCTTTTTCAATGAACTCAGTTGAACTCAGCTATTTTCTTTTGAAACGATTATATTCATTCGATTAGGAAGACATAAAGGAATATTTCTTAATATATGTTTAGGGTGAACTGAATAGAAAAGAACATAGTTCTGACTATCCGTAATTTTACGGTATATGTCCGTTTCTATCCTATTTGTAGTCCTGTCGATGTACACCCAAACGTCTAAAAAATTAGTGGCTTGATGACTGTGCTCCATTGCGAATTTAATATGATCATCAAGACTATTCAAAATGTATAAAAGCGATGCAAATCCCCATAAGTTTCATCCCAAGTTATATAACAATCATTGATATACCTAATCCAGTTATCTATAATGGCATCCGAGTAGTGAAAATTGTGCCCTACTTGCGACGGATAGGTACATGGATGGGTACATGTAAAATTTAGTGTTATCAATAGGAACATGGATAGGTACATGTATAATTCAGTGTTATGAATAGGAACATGTATGACATCTGTTTTACTGGATAGGTACATGTGTTTGGTACACTCGGTTGAGTACACTGTGTTTCGGAACGTCTATGATCGAACTTGTGTGACTTGGTTCTGAGTACTTGGGTACGTACCGATAGACGTCCGTTGTTTGATTTTGAATGGGTTTGCTCAATTGCGACTATTGTGACTATTGCAACCATTGTAATCAAGATGACACATTGATTTTCCTTTTACGTAGACAAACTATGCTATAAATATGAGATAGTTGTTTGATGACATACATAATGATGACTAGTATCCCAACGTCGTGGGTTGTCGCAAGAGACCTTGGATATTCGTTCAAAGCTATAGAAACTGTAACAAATCTCAGTGAAAATATCAACGCTGGTGATTTAGTTGATCGACTAATGGATCTAGATGAGCATGTTATGAATCACAATTTGGATCGTAGGTGGATAGAGGATTTCTCCATGCTACACTGCAATGATAGTGAAATTAGGAGGATCAAATTGGAACGATATGGAAAGAAGGAGACATCTGACAGTGTTTTAATAAAAAGTTCTCCCAATAAAAGTGACTTCAGAAGGAAATTAGAAGAAGAGACATTTAAATTATTATGTGAACGGAACTGCGTTAAATGTTTTAAACAGGAACGATCCCTTCTCTTTTTGCCATGTTCTCATAGCGTTATGTGTTCTACATGTTATGTACCCTTTGAAACTTCATCTTGTCCCCTTTGTGATCAAGAAATATCTTCAACAGTCACTGTATATCGTGCATGATGAGTCATCATGCAGGTCTGTGATTGGTCACTATTGTGTCTTTGTTTGACTTTTCTATATAAGGAGGACATTGTACCGTTCTATTTCAAGCATAATTTGAGGCTAATACAATGTCAATCAGCATGTCGTTCTCTACCAACATTCCCATTTCAATAATTTACCGAAGTCAACTCTTCACCGGCAATATATTTTATTCTGCCGTAAATATAACTGGCTATAAAGCGGATTTGGTGGATCTGATGGAGGAAATAGTGAAGTATTTCCGCTGCGGAGAGGACGTTGTGGTGCAGAGAATGTTAATGAGAGTCGTGAACAACGCTCTTACACGAGTTGCAAGATTTTGGCTCAATGAAGTATTTCGCCCACTAGCTCAAACGGAGATTGTACCGGAATACTCTCGCTGTTGGTGCAGCAGTATCCAACGGAAACTCAACACATGTCTCCATGACATTATCACCTCCAGCTACTATGACGAGAAGGGTGACAAATGTAAATTGGACTTGTTCAGTGGACCGCCATCAGTAAGCATCAATGTGGCTGCTCAAGGACATTCTGAGGTAATCAGTTTGCGGGCATACTATGCCAATATTTTAAAGACTTTCCATTCAAAGCCCTGCTGTATGTGCTGCCCAATTTCAAAACATCTAGTGAAAGACATTGAGCAGCTCATAACTGCTACAAATCAGACTCTAGCCGATGTGAGTGTATATCAGTTTCCCTCTACAACTTGTTAAGTGTTTTATGTAATTTTTTAAGTACCAGCAACAAACTCTGTGTGAATGCTTGTAAACTTTTGTGTATAATGTTGTAAGTACTAAGCAAAAATTGTAATTGTATTATCTATTTCCATATTAGAATAAAAATGTCTGTAAAACGGAAGGCATCTTCTCGTCAATCGAAACGGTCCTTCAAACCTTCAAGTCAGTTTAAAAAGGCGTTGCGAAAGTTAAACAGGATACATGATAATAAGAAGAAGTGTAAATTGATTCAAAATTCAAGTGATGATTTCATTCGTGATTTAGCTTTTGCAATACACAAATGTCTGCCTATTTACAAGCCTCTATTGAATGCTGGCTCTTTGAATAGCAAAAAAAGTTTTCAAATCCAAGGAGTAGTGATAAGAAAAGGCGAAACTTAATTCAGCGCGGTGGTGGTGGGTTTCTAAGTATGTTAAATGATATTAGAAACAGTATTAATGGTGTAATCAATAGTCCGCTTGGAAGGATTGCAGCAACTGCTGCAATGTTAATATAAGGTTAACGAATCATAAAGTGACACGTCATCACTTTGATTGATGAGTCATATATAGGTGTATATAAGGAAGACGCTTTAATGATATTTTATCATTTTCAAGTGACAATTCATTTGCGCTGGTTGAAAGATCCAAATTAGTACTTGTTGAAACATGACTCAGAAAATATATACAATCAGAGAGGAAGGTGACGCTTTTGAGCAAGATCTCTTGAAGCTTCGTCCGACACGAAAGGTGCAAGGGATTGGAAATACATTCTACATTCAAACCTTGAATTATGGTGATGATGGGTTTTATCTTCAAGTTCCATTCTTCCACAGTAATGGTATGTCTACATCAGGGTATAGCAATATGAGACAAATGCGATTGACTTTTCCAAAATGGCAACAGGTTATTCTTAAAACTATTGACCCTTTCGCGAAAGAATGTGTTGAGCTGCCTGAAAGTGCTCCCACTCATTGGAGAAAGGCATTAGAGGAAGGAGTTGGTTACAAGGAATTGCCGGAATTCGATACACTGTTTTTAAAACTATCGGATCATTTTCAAGCATTCGATCTCTTAACAAACGCGATGGAATGTGAGGATCTCAAACGGGGTCGCTATATGGGCTTAGTGCACGTTACCGGACTTTATATTGGCTCACATGGTTCGACTGGTAAAGTCGCATCTTTACAAATGAAGGTTCTTCAACTAGTCTATGAACCACTACCAATTGATAAATGCTTAATTAACATTGATAAGACTGCTTCAAGTGATGGAAAGGAAGAGAGCAAAAAGCGAGGGCGGAAATCTAAAGATGGGAATCCTAAATTGAAGTTGAAGCGCCAAGATGCTGACTTGAAAACTTTCTATAATCCTAATTGTGATGAGGAAACACAAATGTTTTAATTTGTAATGTTTTAATTGTAAATTAACTTGAAAGTTTCTATTCTGAATGTAAATAAACGTGATCTGGAACATGTGTGTTTTGTTGTTCTAAGCAAAATTAGCGGGATGATGAGTTTAATGTTAATGGAATTATAAGATGACAGATTTTCGTCTATTCACTGATCGCACAATGTGTGTCGCTGGACCAAGTCAGTCCGGTAAAACTACATTTGTAACTGAATTGCTACAATATAGAAATGAAATGTTTAACAAGGAAATTAAGAGAGTCAAATGGTATTATGGAATATTTCAACCACAACTACATTCTGCACTTCGCCAGAAAGGTTATGAGGTGAAGCAAGGGTTGCCATCAACTGAGGATATCAAAGCAGGTGACTTGCTAGTATTAGATGATCTATTACGAGAAAGCAAATCTTCAAAGGATGTAACTGAAATGTTCATTCAAACTGCACATCATAGGGAAGCTTTTATTATCTACATCACCCAAAACATCTTCGATGGAGGGAAAGAGCAAAGAACTAGAAGTTTGAATACACATTATTTGGCAATATTTAAAAATCCAAGAGATAGCAGTCAGATACATCATCTCAGTAGACAGATATTACCTCAACGACCTAAAGTACTTTCAAAAATATATGAAGATGTAACAAAGAAACCACATGGTTACCTATTTATTGATCTAACCCAGGAATGTCCGGAACGACTTCGATTTCGAACAAATATCATACCTAATTCCGCTGAACCAATGACAGTTTTCTCGGTTCACAGTTAGTTTTAAGCAATGTACTTTGTTGTCTTATTATTTTCAAACATGTCGTATTCAAAGATGGTAGTCATTCCTCAAGAGGAGTATGTACAATTGACTACATTACAAAGTGCACAGGAAGTCAAAAATATAGATCAACCTATTACGAATCAACTTAAGGAACTAACACAAAAGGATATGGAAATTCAGAAGATTAATGATCCCTATCGACGAATGCAGTTAGCAGCTGAAAACATTGACGAGAGGCGACAGATTCGTGACAAGTTGCGACGATTTTATAATACCTTGCAACAAACGACCGTCGATCCATATCGTGTGTGTGCGGCGCTGACGATTATTTTTGACTTATCCAATGATCCTCTTTGATCCCCATGTGAATTTCAATGAGAGAGGGGAGATAATAGAAGACACACAACTGGTGAGTTATTAGAAATAGTCAATCAATAAATGACCTTCTTACCAATATGCAGACTGATCTCTAGTCAGAGATGTAAGGAGAGGGCGAAAACTAGGTGCACCCCCACAAAGGGTTCAAAAACGTAAACCACAAGGGTGGACATATTTTTCCAGAAAAATTTTACTGATCAGAATGTACCTCCACAATATTATTAGGAAGGAGAACCGACGGACTGTGAATGAATAGGATAGTAGTATGGGTCACTTACCCAAGATGGACAAAGGAGTAAAACACCCCACCTCAACGGATGATGGGGGCGTCAAGCGAGAGCTTGCAAGAACCCCGACAATCTGCAAAACCAAAGAGCTACTACAACTACTAGGGGCGCTTCACTAATGCGTTGTTGCGAATGATTATAGTAAATATTTAAGCAAATATGAATTTAACCGTGTGCCGCCTACTCTCATATCATGGTCGTTAACAAAAATTTTGGCTGTTGAATGAAAATCTGGTCGAATCTGCGGCCTCTGAAAAGGTAAAGAAAAAAAAATAGAAGAGAGGCATAAGAGGTTGATATCATTGTGTATAAGCAGTTGTCAGGCGAGTATACGCGTGCAAATTAGAACAAAGTGTACGATGTTACACAAGCACAGTGAAACATCAGAACGATTTTATTACGTCGACTTAAATCAACCCCCGCAAGTTTTAGGTCGTTCCCCGGAGGTACCTAGCTCGTGCAGCAGGTGTGGTAAATAGAGAAAGTCTCAGAAGTGGGTGTTTGAGGAGTCAAGCCGACTTATAACTCTTCCAAACACAAAAATGCGAGAAAGAGCGGTTTCCCCATTCCGAAGACAAGAAAATCTATTGTTTAACTAATATAGACATAGTCCAAATCGGCAAGACGTACTTGCGCTGACATGGTGCAACAGATATCACACAGTACAATGGAATGGCTATAAATACATCTTAACCGTATAGAATATTTTTATCTCGCTATGCTTGGGCACGATGCTCGCTAGAAATACTAAAACGAGGACCAGAAGTTTGAAGCGGCTTTTTCAGTAGCATTTTCGATGAGGGGGCGTGTTTCCGCAAAGAATACAGACCGATCAAGTGGAAGGAATTCCGAAAACTCTCCATTTTCGAAGTCTCCTTTAAAAAGTCATAATGTGGAATTGTTTAAGTGTCAAAAGTGCTTTAATAAAGCTGCCATGGTTGAGAGGTTTCAATCGCACACTGGAAGACAAAAATATGGCGCTTATTTCACTGCAAAAAATACATCATGGTTAAAGCACATGTTTGGGTAGGTGAGCCTGCAGGGCAGAAAATTTGTTAAGAATTACAATGAACAGCTACCATCGAATCATTAAAGATGGAGAACCAGTTGGGATGTTACCACCCCAGATAATGCGATGGATGTATGGCTTCGATTGTATGATAAGAAAGCGAAACAAAACATTTCCAATGAAAAGAAAATTAATGTTGGTGATAGAGTTCGGATTTCAAAGGTTAAGTCTACATTGAAGAAGGGGTATCTACCTAATTTGGAACTGAAGAAGAGTTTTTTGAGATGAAGTAAGTAAATACAAAATCTTAGACCCAACAACCCATGTATAAATTAATAGATTAACCATGGCAATCAGGCAAATACCAAATGAAGGGAAAATTTTACTCTTATGAATGGACAGTAGTAAGACAGAAAGTGAAGAGGTGTATATATGATATGACAAAATAATTAGTGAGGAAAGGTCATGGCAATCAAAACAAGGAAATATCTATTCTTAAATGGAAAGGGATATCCCTGATTCATTTCAATAGCTGGATAACCGCGACAACCACACACCGCAGGATCTACAAGAAATGTGGAGGTGGGAGACACTCGTAACTTTATAAGGCTAATATAAGCTGAGACTATATACTTCCATATATGAGTTTATAAAACATGTCTACTAACCGTTCATTCAACACAATCATTCTTCCAAAGCAATAGCAACCCCAAGATATTCCTTCCCAAAGTAACAAACCATCCTCTATACAACTTCTCAATACTACTCTGTTGAATTTCTTCAATTCGCTAATCCAATTACAAACTCTGCATGGACCCCCATGAAGTTGCTCTATCAAACTATAAACAACTAAACTGAAAATTACATTATTACACACACAAAACGATATCATTTGCTAAAGAACAACTATAATTTGAATTACATAAAGAAATGTGCGAGAGCAAGGATGATTTTGCTTTCGCGTCCCGCATATTTCAAAATCAGTCCCCTATACAATGGTACATGGGCTTTTCAAATATCATCTAACTTTAAAGACAATCCTTTTTTCACAACATCTTTTACACCATCTGTCCAAAACATGATTAAAATTCAAAGAGGGAGGCATTTATTGCAAAAAAAAATAACGACGTCCAACTTTTGATTCTAAATGGTTTCCTCACAATGAACTTGCAAGATACAGAAAAAGGAAATACGGTAGAATGTTTTGAACGAATAAATGATCTCTTCAAAGCTGACTTTGAATAAATTCTACAAAACCAGAGTCCATAAAGGGGTCAACAAAATTGATGAAGGAAGGGAAGCATGTTCTTCTTGTATTAGGTAAAGATTTGAGTCATAAACTTTTGGTGGGGTATATCCAGAATCAACTTCTCTCATCAAAGGTATTGGTACAATGGACGATGTGGTGGAATTCGGAGAGGAAAGTCCGCTGATTTTCAATGTAGCAATATGTGCCATTGTATGCATTACAAAAAAGGAGCAATCCGAGAAAAAAAATAAATTTGAGGTCCATTAGAAAGTGTTGAAGAACTACATGCAAAAAGAAAGTTTTTCAAGGATCAGTGCCCCCACCCAGAAACTTTAATGACTTGGGAATATAAGAAAATGAGAAAGTAACTATATTTAACTGTTTAAACGGAGGCAGACATTTAATTGTTTTCACTAAAAAGACACAAAAAAAAAACACCATTGGAAAAGTCCAGAGTCCCCGCTGTTATTTGAATTCGATCTGAAATGATTGGGATGTTTAAGGGGAGGCCTCATGAAAGCGGCACCTTGGTTTGACAAGAATTAAATGAATACATTCAATGTTCAATTTGTCCCTCTTCTAAACTGAAAAGCATCGCAACAACATGCTTCATGGGATATCCACGTATAACAGGCGAAGACATCAATGGGGTGAATGATTATTGTTGTCTACATCTCCAGTGAACTCTTGTAAAAAGAGTTAAATTGAATCATATGAAAGCTTGAAAAACAGCCATCTGAATTGTAGTACATAAAGTTTAAATGAGTTTTGGTGTATATTACCTTGATATGCAGATGAATATCACTATTTCTTATGACCCAACATAAGAAACGCACATGATTCAAAAAGAGTAGGGTAAGAACTCTCCTCTAACTCTCTTATTCAACAGCTGGATAGCGTGTTAAAACGGACCACATTGGGATTCCTCAAAATCAACTATTATTTATGTAAGGCACCTCAATAAGGCGATACAAGGTGCCCCCCATCACTAGTGCGTGAATATAAGTCAATCTTTATTAACGTCCTATTGTAACATTAATTGAATATCAAACAAAGGGTTGGCGGACATTGAGGCCCCACTTCTGCGCACGTATTTCCTCTCTCAGTCCCGTAAGGCAAGCAACAAATCAAGCGAGAATTTTTAACACAATGTATCTACCAATCACCGAAATTTCATGCAATATAATTGACATATCACTTCATGATACGCTGGAGCAGTCTACCGTTCTGTGTGGGTGTTTCTGTTTGACCCCTACATATTAGGTCACGAGAATAAGCTTTTTACGCTATTATGCCTCCTTAGTTTGATTCAATATCAAAATGACAGGCATTTACATAGACCATCAATCAGAGAGCGTGTATCCCGTGTCTGGAGGTGGCGGTAACGACAATTTGGAGGAGGCATATTTGGTGCACTAACACTATTGGTTATCCTTCCCACACTCAAAAAGTATGGCGTACCAATCAGAAGCGATGTTGGAAGCATGGCTTTAGATTTGGTGCAAATGGTGCAGCAGAATGCGCTTTATAAGGTGAGGATATCGGTGATCTATGAAAATGCGCGCTGCACGTAGCAATATCGGAAGAAGCGTGAGGAAGACAAGACAAGTTGGATCCGGGTCGATTTAACTAAGGCAAAAAGACGCAGGAAAAGTAAAAAGCCGACTAAGCAGCACGTTCTAAATCTAGACGTCGAGTGAAACCAAGAAAGCGCGAAAACGAAATTTCGCACAGCTACTAGAAAACAATCAAAACGAAGGAAGACAACTATATTTGTAGAGCTAATACATGCAGAGTAATCAATTCGGCTTTTTCTTCGGATACTCCCCCTCATCATGACAGAACATCATCTCCTCACAATTGTAGACGATGAGTCCCCACAACAAATTATCGATGGTAACCACACCTATTCAGTTTGATATACCTGCCAATCCTCAAGATTATATTGACTGTCAATCCATTGATTTAGAGTTGTGTATACAAATTAAGAAGACTGATGGTACAAATATCGATTCATCCAAGGATAAAGTGGGATTAGCAAATCTTCCTATTGCCAGTCTGTTCTCAGATGTGTATCTAATATTGAATGACAAACAGATTGAAGGAGGGGATCGAGCATATCCATATGGAGCATATATACATACAATGACTCAATTTCAAAAGCAAGCTAAACAGTCACACTTGCAAGTTTCTGGGTGGTATGATGATCAGCAAGGGAAATTTGATGATGTCTCAAATACAGGGTTGAAAAGACGAATGGATTTAACAGCGGATTCAAAGGAATTATACTTGAAAGGACCCGTCTATCTTGATTTCCTTCGTCAATCTAGATATCTGCTATCACAGGTTAAAATGCAAATAAAATTTATTCGTGCAAATCCTGAGTTCGCGTTAATGGCTTTTGGAGCTACAAACTATCAAGTCAACATAAGTAATGCCGTGCTCAATGTAAGGCGAGTAACAATGAACCCGTCAGTCATCAACGAGCATGCGACAGGATTGAGGAAAAACAATGCAATATATCCAGTTAATCACAGTGTGTTGACAAACTTCACAATTGGTGCGGGATCATCCTCACATGCCTACCCAAATCTTTTTCCCACTGCAATGCCAAAGGCGGTGTATATCACATTTGTGGAAAATGAGGCATTCATTGGTGCTTTTGAAAAGAATCCATTCAATTTCCAACACTTTAATGTTAGCAAACTAGCACTCTATCAGGATGGGAAATTTGTATCTTGCAAAGCATATGAGCCTAATTTCAAAGATGGCAAATTCGCACGTGAATATGGTTCTATTTTCACCGCCCTCAACATGTTTAATACAGACGATTCAAATGGAATTACAATGGATATGTACAAGAATGGCTACTTCTTCATTATGTACAACCTCACAGCAGATGCAGATCTAGGTGGTGAAAGCGTAGGAGTTACAAAGCCTGGAAATCTACGACTGGAGGTATCATTTGAGTCACCTTTGAAGAAAACAATTACTTGTCTCATTTATGCTATCTATGATAGCAAAGTTGAGATAACAAGAATGAGAGACGTGACTGTCAGCTATCAGAGATGAGTAACTTAAGCAACATAGAAATCTTGAGGAAAATGAGGAAAGCTCATCCCTACTCCAAGACAATATTTCTCAATGTCTTTTCTAGAGATAATTTACCTGATTCAATTCCTTTCTATCCTTGTTCGCTTATCATCAATACGGATACCAACAATCTTCCCGGAAAACATTGGATTGCTGTATACATCAATCGTTATAAAGTTGCCGAATATTTTGACTCTCTTAATCAACCTCGTTTACATGATATCGCATTATGGATGAACAGGTTCTCCTGGACTGTTAGGAAAGTGACATCGTTCCCACTTCAAAGTAATACATCTCTAATGTGCGGTGGCTATGTACTCTATTTTGTCAACGAGAGACCATTGAAAAATAACTGTAAAAGTGCTTTAGAACTATTTTCAAAAAACTGTGATAAAAATGATGTAATTCTTACTAAATATGTTGAAACAGTTTTGAAATAAAGTTTTATGTTGTATCATTAACTTGCTCTCTTTTTTCCAAAACAAGGGTTTATAAGGAAAACAAAAACATGCTCATATTTCATTATCTATTCACATATATACAAAAACATGTTCATATTTCATTATCTATCCACATATATACAAAATCTACAATTTGGTTTTCATGAAACATTTTTTCAAATCACATATGATGGGAGGCACATCACTTATGTCTTTAATGCCGGTTATCACAATCTTTCCATTATGGAACACATGAACATGATATGGATGCCAGTTAGTCAATTGAGCTGCTGGAAATAACTCCACTTCATAAGTTAGATTATGTGATGATGTAACTTTACGGAAATCATAGTGATAGTGTAATTCACATAACACGGTCATTGTCTTCACTTTCCAATCAGATAATGAATCACCAAGTAAATGTTCCAAAGTTAAGTGTAGATATGAGAGATCACCCTCCATGACCCTTCCAATACATTGGATTGTTCCATTTGGAAAGAATAGGATAGTGAGAGATCTATCCTTCCTCTGAATCCTCCATGTTAACATTGAGGGTCTTCCAAGATGTAAGCTCGTTGTCGGCTTCAATTTGCGTTTTATCAGTAACCATTGTTTTCGGTTGGGTATATTCCTCTCGATCTCTTGTAGATTGAGTTTTGACTTTGCTTTTGTAGTTAACATCCGATTTACAACTTCCAACCGTTTGATGTCCTCCATCTTTAATGAATGACGTTATCTGTGGTAGTATCTCCCTTGTAAAGGTTTCCCATGTGACGTCACTGAAACGAAAAAATCGATATTCAACATCTTCACGTTTTGGTGAACAGACGTATAGTTTGACTGATGAATCACACTTTATCCATACCTTGTCATCGAGAGGAATCTTGATCCGAGTCTTATGGTTGTCAATGAGATCCGC
>CAJQUW010016215.1:0-56465 GCA_907163375.1 Prostheceraeus crozeri
TTATAATTCCATTAACATTAAACTCATCATCCCGCTAATTTTGCTTAGAACAACAAAACAGACACATGTTCCAGATCAAGTTTATTTACATTCAGAATAGAAACTTTCAAGTTACATTTACAAATTAAAACATTTACAAATTAAAACATTTGTGTTTCCTCATCACAATTAGGATTATAGAAAGTTTTCAAGTCAGCATCTTGGCGCTTCAACTTCAATTTAGGATTCCCATCTTTAGATTTCCGACCTCGCTTTTTGCTCTCTTCCTTCCCATCACTTGAAGCAGTCTTATCAATGTTAATTAAACATTTATCAATTGGTAGTGGTTCATAGACTAGTTGAAGAACCTTCATTTGTAAAGATGCGACTTTACCAGTCGAACCATGTGAGCCAATATAAAGTCCGGTAACGTGAACTAAGCCCATATAGCGGCCCCGTTTGAGATCCTCACATTCCATCGCGTTTGTAAAGAGATCGAATGCTTGAAAATGATCAGATAGTTTTAAAAACAGTGTATCGAATTCCGGCAATTCCTTATAACCAACTCCTTCCTCTAATGCCTTTCTCCAATGAGTGGGAGCACTTTCAGGCAGCTCAACACATTCTTTCGCGAAAGAGTCAATAGTTTTAAGAATCACCTGTTGCCATTTTGGAAAAGTCACTCGCATTTGTCTCATATTGCTATACCCTGATGAAGACATACCATTACTGTGGAAGAATGGAATTTGAAGATAAAAGCCTTCATCACCATAATTCAAGGTTTGAAAGTAGAACGTATTTCCAATCCCTTGCACCTTTCGTGTCGGACGAAGCTTCAAGAGATCCTGCTCAAAAGCGTCACCTTCCTCTCTGATTGTATACATTTTCTGAGTCATGTTTCAACAAGTACTAATTCGGAGCTTTCAACCAGCGCAAATGAATTGTCACTTGAAAGTGGTAAAATATCATTAAAGCGTCTTCCTTATATACACCTATATATGACTCATCAATCAAAGTGATGACGTGTCACTTTATGATTCGCTAACCTTATATTAACATTGCAGCAGTTGCTGCAATCCTTCCAAGCGGACTATTGATTACACCATTAATACTGTTTCCAATATCATTCAACATACTTAGAAACCCACCACCACCGCGCTGAATTAAGTTTCGCCTTTTCTTATCACTACTCCTTGGATTTGAAAACTTTTTTATGCTATTCAAAGAGCCAGCATTCAACAGAGGCTTGTAAATAGGTAGACATTTGTGTATTGCAAAAGCTAAATCACGAATGAAATCATCACTTGAATTTTGAATCAATTTACACTTCTTCTTATTATCATGTATCCTGTTTAACTTTCGCAACGCCTTTTTAAACTGACTTGAAGGTTTGAAGGACCGTTTCGATTGACGAGAAGATGCCTTCCGTTTTACAGACATTTTTATTCTAATATGGAAATAGATAATACAATTACAATTTTTGCTTAGTACTTACAACATTATATATAAAAGTTTACAAGCATTCACACAGAGTTTGTTGCTGGTACGTATAAAATTACATAAAACACTTAGCAAGTTGTAGAGGGAAACTGATATACACTCACATCGGCTAGAGTCTCTTTTGTAGCAGTTATGAGCTGCTCAATGTCTTTCATTAGATGTTTTGAAATAGGACAGCACATACAGCAAGGCTTTAAATGGAAAGTCTTTAAAATATTGGCATAGTATGCCCGCAAACTGATCACCTCAGAATGTCCTTGAGCAGCCACATTGATGCTTACTGAGGGCGGTCCACTGAACAAGTCCAGTTTGCACTTCTCACCCTTCTCGTCAAAGTAGCTGGAGGTGATAATGTCATGGAGACATGTGTTGAGTTTCCGTTGGATACTGCTGCACCAACAGCGAGAGTATTCCGGTACAATCTCCGTTTGAGATAGTGGGCGAAATACTTCGTTGAGGCAGAATCTTGCAACTCGTGTAAGAGCGTTGTTCACGACTCTCATCAACATTCTCTGCACCACAACGTCCTCTCCGCAGCGGAAATACTTCACTATTTCCTCCATCAGATCCACCAAATCCGCTTTATAGCCAGTTATATTCACGACAGAATAAAATATATTGCCCGTGAAGAGTTGACTTCGGTAAATTATTGAAATGGGAATGTTGGTAGTGAACGAGATGCTGATTGACATTGTATTAGCCTCAAATTATGCTTGAAATAGAACGGTACAATGTCCTCCTTATATAGAAAAGTCACACAAAGACACAATAGTGACCAATCACAGACCTGCATGATGACTCATCATGCACGATATACAGTGACTGTTGAAGATATTTCTTCATCGCAAAGGGGACAAGATGAAGTTTCAAAGGGTACATAACATGTAGAACACATAACGCTATGAGAACATGGCAAAAAGAGAAGGGATCGTTCCTGTTTAAAACATTTAACGCAGTTCCGTTCACATAATAATTTAAATGTCTCTTGTTCTAATTTCCTTCTGAAGTCACTTTTATTGGGAGAACTTTTTATTAAAACACTGTCAGATGTCTCCTTCTTTCCATATCGTTCCAATTTGATCCTCCTAATTTCACTATCATTGCAGTGTAGCATGGAGAAATCCTCTATCCACCTACGATCCAAATTGTGATTCATAGCATGCTCATCTAGATCCATTAGTCGATCAACTAAATCACCAGTGTTGATATTTTCACTGAGATTTGTTACAGTTTCTATGGCTTTGAACGAATATCCAAGGTCTCTTGCGACAACCCACGACGTTGGGATACTAGTCATCATTATGTATGTCATCAAAAACTATCTCATATTTATAGCATAGTTTGTCTACGTAAAAGGAAAATCAATGTGTCATCTTGATTACAATGGTTGCAATAGTCACAATAGTCGCAATTGAGCAAACCCATTCAAAATCAAACAACGGACGTCTATCGGTACGTACCCAAGTGCTCAGAACCAAACCACACAAGTTCGATCATAGACGTTCCCAAACACAGTGTACTCAACTGAGTGTACCAAACACATGTACCTATCCAGTAAAACAGATCTCATACAAGTTTTTATTCATAACACTGAATTATGCATGTACCTATCCATGTGCCTATCGATAACTAAAGTATACATGTACCTATCCATGTTCCTATTGATAACACTAAACTTTACATGTACCTATCCATGTACCTATTGATAACACTAAACTTTACATGTACCTATCCATGTACCTATCCGTAGCAAGTAGGGCACAGTTTTCACTACTAATAGATTTGAGGTAATTATTGCTATAATTACCGAGAGCCGAAGGCTCGAGGTTGTTATGACAAATAATGACCGAAGAAATCTATGCATTATCTGTTATAATGCATGCCTTTTTTCATAGAAGTCTGCACCAGGTTAATAATTTCCACCCAGGAAAATAATTACCTGCTTTGTGGAACTTGTTAACCTGTGGACATAGAAAGCCTTACAAAATCATGCATTATGTCAAATTATAAGGACCATAGATATCTGCGTTAGAATCCCTCTCTACCAAGATTTTCCGTGGGAGCAAATTGTATGAAATATAGGAAGGATTCTGAAATACGATTCTACAACTGTGCAATAATCTGGTATACTTTATATAATTATAGATATCTAGGCGTCCATGGTAGTTTCAAGCAAAGCGCCGATGACTATGGTTCCTTGATACTGCTTCTATTGACTAGCAGTATTCAATAAGTAGTAAATTAGTAAAAGTAAATAAAATAAGTAAAAAAAATATTAAATATTAGAAATATTAAATAAGTATGTAAGATTTCTATTCAATAAGTAGTAAACAATCCATGGTTTTTCCCGGTTTTATGTTTTTAAATCCCGAGAGCCGAAGGTACTTTGTACCAACACTTGTCTGGAGATCATAAAACACGAAGGCGGGACATGCAGATCTTTTAAGTTGCAATATAAGATACCCTCTCTTTGATACATTTTTTACAATGAATTTGATGTGATTATTCCATTTTGGATTTCGATAAAAAACACAGTCCAGAATGTTAAGATGATCAACATTTTGTACCACGAATTTTCGGGAAAGTTTACTGCAGCTGTCTGCAATGATTTTTTGGTGACAATGTCCATAAGACACTTTGATGCGTTCACACTAAAGCCATACTGTTGAGTCTACTGGAAAATGTTGTCGAGTTCCGTCTGCAAATTTCTTCAGAATTGTTTCGCATAAAATGTTATACAGTTAAGTCATTCGCGTAATTGATATACAGTGAATTTTCACACTTAGCTGACATAGTGTCCATTACCAACGTAAGTAATAGCGGACCAACAACGCTCCTTGAGCAGCACCACTAGATATATTTTCCCATGAAGAAACATTACCATTGCACCTACTCTTTGTTGCCTGTCTGTCAAATAACTTGCAAGTCACACAATGATTTCAGAGGGTAAACCTAACATACGAGTAGGTGTGATGCATGTTTCAATGATGGTGGAGTGCAGAAGTTTATCGAACACCTTCGTCAAGTCTGATGCTGTTGCAACACAAAACGCTCCTGAGTAATAGTCTGGATGCTTTAAAATGTGCAAGTAAAGGATGTCAAAGCAGATGGTCTGCCTCACCAGTTCCAGGATGTACGCAAGCTGGTTCATATTCAATTTGACACAGAAACCACTTTGAAATAGTTTCTCAAATGCTTTTGATACTATAGGGAGTAATGAAATCGGTTAATAATCATTTCCTTTTGACGGATTGCTTTTCTTGGGAATTGGAATTGGAATTACATTCGTTCTTTTCAAATAATTCGAAGCATATCCTTCTTGAAGACTCATATTAAAAATGAAAGTTATGAAAGCACAGCAGGGTTGTTGCGAAACACCCAATGTGGTAATCAATCAAAACCACACGATTTTCGTTTCAGACACTGTAATTGATTAGGCACCTCACAGATAGCAACTTGAAGTGATTCTGCTGGAAGATTTTGTACTTATAGTCTGTTTCCCAAATCGTTGCACAACGTGAAAGGCTCCCTTATCTCTTGTTTATTCTCATAAAATTTAGCCGTAAGCTCTATTTAATTGATAACTAAACTTATTCACCGACACAACTTGGTTTAGGAAACAGAGCAGTCTGCCTAATTGAATGAAGTAATTAGTGATTCGAAGTTTATTGCGCAAGGCAGCAACTCTACGGCTTGAAAAATTGCTGTTGTTTGTGAACGCGTGGCGACCAGCCTTCGTGCACAGGTCAAGCATTCGAAATCTGACCTCAACCAAGGGAAATGGTGAGTGGTGACTCACCAAATGGCTGAGCATGGGAATAATACAAATTTGAAGTTTGTCAGTGAACAAATGGGCCGATCTTGATAAAACTTACTTATTCTGGGAACTGATAAAACCAGCATTCTTTTAAACCGCAACTCGAAAGTCTGTAACTCTAAGATGTTTTAGTCAGATCAATGTTTTTTGCAATCGGTACCATGTAACCCGGTTCTGTCTGCTTCATGACCGTGATGGGCGGTAAATCCGATCCTATATCTTTTTATTTTTAGCTTTAGAAACACTTACATGCATAGAAGCAGATAATAGTACACTTTCTATGGTCTTGTTAATTTCTATGCTTACATGCTATTACCGTAAAATCGCATAACTATGATTTCCCAAAGACACAGCTCAATGCTACAGATATCTATTTTTGCATCTTTACCTTTTCAAATTTTGAGCTCATGTTGTTGAATAGTTTCTTTTTATAATATGTACCCTGATGATAACGACGCTTAATCGTTGAAATATATTGGCGTAATATATTATAATATAAAAACAGCATTATTTCAATTTCCCACCTTGGAAAATGAATTTGAATGAAGGCCCTTTTGCCACAAAAGTCATTAAGTTGTGCACAGTTACCCGCTCAAAACTTTTGTTAATGCGTAAGTTACACCAAAACAGGTCAAAAGTGTAAATTGAATGAAATTGCACAAATTGTTGTCCGAATTTGAAAAAATATACGGATGCTGCAACGGATGTTGTGCTGCAGCGCTTGCACAAGCGACCTCATTAAAGGATGCAATGAATGAGTGGTGCCTCCAATGGCCAACAATCTCCGATGTGTATTAACTATCAGAGTAAAATCCTACTAGCAATTCAGTTTCTTACAGTAAGCTGTACAGATGTTTTAGGCTAATCAATTTTTCCATTCCTGGTTGTATAATTGCCGTGTCGCTCATGTTATACTTCATTGAACATTAACTTATTTTTAATTACTTCAGTAGTCATGACAATAATTTCAACAGAATCAAAAATTATGGCTTCATTAGCCACATTATTAGCCACATTAGCCATAAAAACAAAGCATTTCTATCCGCTTTATGGGAATAGAAACATACCGCACAAACCATGGGAAATGATCAAATTAATCTGAGCTTCAATTCCCATCAAATACATCAGTCAGACATTAGATTTGAGGATTTGAAAAGCACTTAAGGAAATATTTAGGGAAAGTGTTGACGGAGACATGGACTCTTATTGTTATTCACCTTAAAGGAGATAATGAAAGCTTAAAGACGCCGTCATCCATTCTATTTTGATGACATTAATTGCAGAATCGTAATGCAATTCTAATAATACCCATCAATTCAACATGTATCATTACGAAAGGTGACCTATTCCAATGTTTCATGTATCTTGATCAATTGGTTCGCAAATGCCTTGGTTAGGAAAATTCTCTGAGGAGACCTAGGAGGGTTGCAAATGTGCGATTATCGGTGCAAGAAGATGCTGCGCTTTAGCAGACGTTGTCCCGAGGTTGCATAATATTGCAAATAACGCATATTTCAGTGCCTGAATTCAGTAAGTAAATTAGTAACCCTTGGCTATAGTAGCTGCTGATCACGATTACTTGAACACATTCCACGACCAATTCCCCTATCTCTTTCGTTAACTATGGACCTATAGGCCTACTTGATACTCGATGGCATCCAATGCATGTTCAATATTTACGTACTGGGATGTAGTCCAATATCAAAGGATGGTGAACTTTCAATCGTTTGCAAAAACGCTAGAAATAATGAGACGAAATAGGATCTTGTCAGGATGTTTTACTGTCGTGTAACCAAAATCATCCATTCAGTAAAACTTCCATTGTATTTGTCAATTCTGCATCGGAGAAACAAATTGTTTTAATTACCTTCAGAGCAAATAAGAATAAGCATTATTTTTGATGTCATAAATACAATCGTCGCAATTATGCCATAATTGTTATGCAATTGCATTCACGGAGATCGTAGGACAATCATCAAAATTAATTTCTTTATGATATCCTGATGCACTTTGTCATTAGAGAGATGAATCTCAGGCAAAATGAATCTTTAATTTAAAATAGACTTAATAATGAATTCTTAATTATTGGATCCATTACTTTATGCACTGTATTAAGTTCAATTATTTCAATTTTATCTAAGATGCTACTTTGGAGCAGGGATGCGGAGTCGGAGACGGAGTCCTATCAAATGATAGGACTCCGGACTCCGGCCTATAACTAGATCCGAAATATAATACAAACAAATTATTCATCCTCGTGCATAGCTGTCACTGTCTTGATGTCAACTTTCTCCGTCAAACAAAAGTACAGAGACACTGCTGCATGCAAAGCTGGTAATAGTTGATGGAAATTGAACCGTGATAGTGAAAAAAGGATTGTCTTTTCACTCGGTGATTTAGTAGAGAAGACAAGCACCAAATACCAGTTTGTTTGAGAACATTGCCTCTTACCTTTACGTAAATCGTGTGTGATGGCTCCTATAACTTTCATCGAAAGTGATTGATAATTGATACAGCAATTATCACTTAAGATCATAGAAGTGGATAATAGTACATTAGAATGGAAGTTTGATATCTTGCCTGTGTGCAATGATGGCACATGGAAAAATCTATGGTTTGCTGTAGATCAGATTCGATCTAAAACATTGTATCGTAGTCAAACTATTTGCCAAGTTGGTTGTGGAAGTTGTTGACACCTAATTACAGGATTTTCATGAAGAGAATTGCAAGTGAGATGGCGGCATTGTTTCATGTGAAATAGCCTACTATTCCATGGATCAATTTGTAGCAGTCACTGACAACAATTTTCCAATTTTTCAATATTGGAATGCGAATTAAAAATTGGTTCAGAGTTATAATTGAAAGTGGCCCGTGTGCTGTTTGTGAGAATATCTCAAGAATTCAAAGATAAAAATTCTAATTATTGGATAATTACTTTTTCTAGTGGTTAAGAAACCTAGCGCTTTTCTGGAATAAACACATTGAAATCTTCTTTACCGACAGTCATTTCTCAGATAAATGAAATGTCGATGGATCCTTTCAATTAATCACTAAATGACTTATGTGATATAGTGTGATGATATTTTGGAAGCTGATATTCGAAAGCATACAAAGTTTTTGAAAACTTTTCAAACATATTGAACAGGGGAACCCTTTTAAGAAAAATGAATACTGTGAGATTTCTTAGCCTCTGATTTCAAGCTGGAGCAATGCATGCTCTGTAAATCGACATAACAAGTTGCATATGTGTCTGATTATACTCCTGATTGATTATCGGAGTGATATTTCAAAATGGTGAACGTACAGAGCGTGCCATAATTTTCATGCAATTTCCATTCTAGGACTTTCTATGGTATTATTAATTTCTATGCTTAAGATAGGTTCAGGTAAGCCTATAATATAAGACTATTGTATCGATATGACACCAGTAATGCTGCCATATCGACGAGTGCACGTCAGCGCACGAGACGATATCAATGGCATATTATGGCAATGACGGCATATTATCAATTATGGCATATCAATGGCAATGACGATACAATAGTCATATTATTTATGAGATGTCTATTTCCGTCATTACTGGTGTCTGAAATCACTGATTCAAAAAGACAGGTTTCTCGAAGATATCAATGTCCCATTCGATATCAAGGGAAAATCTGAGGCTCCAGTTCAATGGATTATTTCATAACCAGCCGTCTTAGCTCACTGACGCATTCAGAGCAGTAGATTTTTGAACTATTTATTAACAAATCCATTTTCACAAGACGAAACCAAACATATTTTCACAATATGGAAATCAATATGTAGGCAGTTGATCAGATGACGTGAACTACAGATTGTTTCATAAAAAATGGATCACCCTTAAACATCGCCTTAACTTCAACGTTGTCTAACTCCGCCAAACTTGAACGAATTTCTCTGAAATTTGGAAGATATGTCAGTTGTGCTTACTAATATCATTGTTGGAAATTTCAAGCATGAATATTGAGTTGTTTTCCTGTTATAGATAAAAAAAGTAGTAGATAATTTTATCTTCATTTAGCAATGTTACACAAAATCATACCTCACTCTTATAAAATTGCATTTGTTTCCTTTGTTATGTAATATGTTGTTCTACAAGCCAAAAGCTATCAAGCAAAACAAAAATAAAGAAAATCGGTCAATCAGAGCCAGTATAGCACCATTATTCATCAACAATAATGTAACTGCTACATGCTACATGTGATTAACTGGACTTCATGTTCCGTAGCTTCCTGACTTCGTTGCGGTAGTGTTGGCAGCACTCCTGATTGCTTTCAGATAGAAATCTATCTCTTACCGGTTGAAAGCAATACAAAGCACAAATGAACAATAACGAGATCGCATTCACAAAAGGCAAAGTGTCAGCCTTCCTAGAACTAGGGTTTCTTTGCGAGCTACAAGCAAGCGACTAAATGTCCCTTACACAAATGTGCATCGATGGCATAATGATGATTTTCGACTCTGTCGTAAAGAGGGCTTAGGCCGTCCACGCAAAACATCCAAACGTAGAGACCGCCTAATTTTGAGATTTGTTAAAGTTGATCCAAGTATCTCGTTAACTGAGATGGCTACACTAGACTACTCGTCTATTTCTAAGTCCACTATTCGTAGAAGACTTATAGAGTCGAATTTCAAGAGGTGTAAGAGGCCCTCTCAGATCGAATTATCAGATCAGCATACAAAAAGACGTCTCAGATGGGCAATGAGTCATTGTCACTGGCGAAATCAATGGGATCGGGTTGTCTGGTCTGATGAGGCATCAGTCCGTCTGAAGGATAGTGATGGTCGATTGAGATTATGGATAAAATCTGATCAGGAAATTCCGAGACATTTACATCGTCCCCGGGTACAAGGTGGTGCGACTCTACTGATTTGGGCTGGCATTTGGACCAATGGCCGCTCTGAACTTCACATACAGCAAGGAACCATGAATTCTGAACGCTATGTGAATGTTTTACGAATGAACATTGGCCAAATGACAGATCAACTTGGTGATCCATCGACTTGGTCATTTATGGATGATAATGCTACTTGTCGCAGTAGTAGTAGAGTCAACTTATGCAAGTCTCAATTAGGGCTTAGGACATTATCTTGGCCAGCTCGTTCTCCTGATCTGAATCCCATAGAAAATGTATGTATGATTCTAAAAAAATAACGTTCGTCGTTCACTGCTACCTACAGATGACGTACCACAACATACGTCACTGTTAAAAAGAGAGTGGAGAAAGTTAGATCAGTCAAAAATCAACGATATCATCGAATCAATGCCTAGACGAATTGGTAATGTCATTGACAATAAGGGTAGGGCCACAAAATATTAGCTTCTTAAGAACCGTTACTGTATCATAGCTTATCAGATTATATAAGGACATTTAAATATATTAGGGACATGAAATAACATGAAAAATGCTTTCTGTATCATACTTATGTTTTATTTAGTCAAATTTTGGGATCATCCACTTTTTATGAAACGGACTGTAGTTTATTGAAATGTCCAAGATAACAGCATTATTGTTTTTATCTTCTGAGCAATACAAAATTACCATCGCAGGACAAACTGAGCGTAAATGCTTTGCGCTTCAATCATGACATAACGGGAATCCATTTCCAACATTTCATGGACTCGATCATTTGAAAAGAGCTTGTCATCGAACTTTTCTATCATTTCAAACCCTAAATTGTGCAATCTTTACAGAACTATTAATTCGAGCAATGAGCAAATGCATTCAATGGTTTTGTCGTCAATATCTCTTGGCCATGCTCTTACGAAGTACAGTATATTCTGTTCCTATCTATTGACAATAACTCTATAATTTGATATTATCAGTGACTTCAGACTTTGTTCACCAAATCAAATTCTATATTTCAAATGTCAAATTTTGCAGAAGCAATGCCAAATCTTCGTATACAGAGGAAATGCACTATGAAAGGCATATCTAAAAAATTTGTACACAGTGATACATGATTCTTGAAACTTATCAATATTTTGATCAGGAAGAAACAACTGATAGATTAAAGGAAAATATAAAAAAGCCATCCCCTATCGATCTCAAATGGTTCATCAAAGATACTTCAACATTTTATTTGCAAGAATAACACAATGATGAAACGAAAACAGTGGTAAAAGAAATACAGTATGTTAGTGGAAAAACATAAGATTCTCACATGCAGTTTATGAAATTGATATTGTATTGCTTTGTATTCTTTGATAATTTTTCATGATGTTTTGAATTTTGATATCTATTTATAGCTATCAGATGAAGTCACCTTTGATGTCTATTTCCGTCATTACAGGCGTCCATTTGCATTGAATGCATAGGAGGAAATTTTGAGTTTTCTATGACAAAACGACATTACTGGTGTCAAATCTCATAAATAATGATCTATGATGGCTATATATTCTTGACACCCGGAGTCGGACTCGGAGTCCTATCAAAATGATAGGACTCCACATCCCTGCTTTGCAGCAGCCAGTCTTGTTTCATAGACCATCTAATATAGTCCACTGACTCGAAAGCTACAGAAACCAGTAAATTACTTATATGTGTATAACTCATTTATTCTCTGAGAAGGTGTCCAAATGGTGACAATGTAGATGAAATGAAATGTACAGTTGTGAAGTCAGTTGAAAAATTGTGTGTATTGAAATGTACTAAAATACTACTAGCATTAGTGGGTTCAAACAATCAAGACAGCGAAATCAACGTCACGTCATCACAGTTAATCACATTTCTCAACATCGGCACAACCCATTTGAAGTTGCATCCATACCCGGGCAAAATTGAAATTTGCAATTAGCAAGTTAGCGAATTTCGACGGGTATTAATTAATTATCACTTTGAACACACTACTGACAAGTCGCCTAAGTTAGTCCACGTGCATTAATTATCGAGTGCTTCTTTTTACAAACACAATTAGAAATACAGTAATTAAATATTGAGTTGCATCCTCAGATCAAGACTGAGAACAGACATAAATAGCTGCCATTTCATCTAATATCAGGAATCATCATCAGGCCTAGTTCGCATCTCTCAACATCGACACAATTCCCTAACTCCCTATTTAAAGAGGTAGCCATACTTGGGCAAATCTGAGATCTGCAATTAGTAAGGTTGTGAATAGCTGCAGCTTTAAATATACCATCTTGTTCCAAAGACATTTTCAGTGTCTGGAAGGCACCAATTCCATTTTGTTCGACATCAAGACGCTTAAATTCATTCTTTCCATATATGAATGCATTGGCCAACAAGATATTGTAGAAGATTCCAAACCATGTTTTTTGTGGATTTTTGAGGATTTCATGAATGTACAACTATAATCATTTTTCGTTTATGCTCCCATGTGGCTCACTTTTGTGTAGAATGAAATGCAATTTCATTATTTCTAATTTTTTAATAAGCTCCTTATTTAACTGCTTACTCCATCATTCTTTGATCTTTTAGAAGTTCAATGTGCATTATCTTCAAGTTGCTTTGTTTTATATCACTTAAAAGTTTCTGGCCTGTGACATTAGGGTTCAAAACCCGTTTGCCAGGTGAAGATTTTCATAACTGCTTAACTTTTTCATCAATTACAACCTAAGTGTTTAAATGCTTTCAACCATAGAATAATGCTCCACCGATTGGTTCTTATTCTCTTAAAAACATGATAAAGATTTTTGTCAATAGAAATTTCAGAAATATCATCTTCGCGAATACTGTCCTTTACGATTGCAGTCTGATCTGCACTCATTATTCTTGATTCTCCGAAACGCATCTTAATAGGCCTACAGTTATACTTACAATAATGTAACTTACAAGTGCAATGATTCTTGTTCGAATCGACTTGTCAGCATCATTCAACTCACGCTACTTAAACAGAAAGTCGTTGCAGTGAAGTTTGAAATAGTGAAGTTCGGTAGAAGAGACAGGCAGACAAAATATAAATTCAATAGGCCGCTATTTGTAGCAAAACATTTGATTGGACTGTAATTATTGCATCAACATTGTGGCATAAAAACATTAATAGCTGCAGCAATTTATTCATGCTTCATCTAACAGAAACAAAAAATGCAATTTGCCAATTTCACATATTGCTTTTGACATTTTAATTCAAAAATTCATGGACGACTTGGTGTAGAACTCATGAAAGTAGATTTCAAAGATTGGGTCTGGCCAGACACATCTTGATCATTTGTATCTATCATTTGCAGACGGGGTTGTTTAACCGCTAATGTACTGTAAACTGTAAATATCCGTCAAAATTAACAGCTAAAATCAGTTTCACGGTTTTTTACAGTCTAACTGCAAATATCCGTAAAAACAGACGTTCTTTTATCTGATATGAACGGATCTTAACTGTTACGTCATCACTCATCACGTTGTTACGGATATTTTCTGAGAAGCTTAACGGTTGTTTTAGCTGTTTTTAACAGTGTACAGTTTACAGTGTGGGTTAGTACTAACCGGTACCTATTAAAATACTAACTGCGTCATCCAATGGTTGCCGCAATGTTGTCCTTGCCATTCATTGGAAGGACTACAATAATTAATTATTGAAATTAACTAAAATTATATTCTATTGTAAATGAATGCTAAGATGATTTCGGAGCGGTTCTCATATAAGAGCTGCCTTAAAGATTTGAGTAGAATTTGATGTTTATACATCTGAACCATCAATCAATCAAGCATTAGTAATGAAATATTTATGGTTTTATTACTGGTTACAACTCTTGGAAATCCTGAGATTTCAGAAAATGTCAGAAATTCATTTTTCATAATCGTTTGCTTCCCAGTGTTTAGCTTAGTAGACAACGGTGCATGAGCTTATCATGAACTATTCATGACTTGGAGCCATTCCATGCCAAAAATTAGGGTTTTGCACTTAGTACTTTCACTTAATCAGAAAAAAACTTAGCGATATCTTTTATAAAAATCTTCAACCTACTTCCCATTGGATACTTAAGCATACATGTATTTTCTTCTATGGGAATAAAGATCTAATCTGATCTGACAAGAAGAGGACTCCACCAGAACTCGACAGATTAGCAATAGTCATAGGATGTGCAGCTACAACATTCTGTGAAAGTCTAATTATCTGCCTCGTTCTCTGCAGAAACTCGCCCTGAAGGCTGGACTGATAACATAGGAATCGGAGGTAATGCATAGATATCTTTACGAACCCGAAATAAGTGACGCATGCTGCACGAGTGCATGTGCATGCGGAAACTACTCCACTGGAAAGAGAGAGAATCATGCGCAAGCGGCGGAAACTAGGCACTGAAAACTTAACAACAGTTCACGCAATAGATTCGAATTAAAACGGACCTCTCTTTAAGAAACCTTACTGAATCATGGGAGTTCTCAACGGTGCATTTTGTTTCTACACACTCAGGGACCGATTTACTTTCAATTTCTTGCATCGCACTTTTGTGGTGCAAAATTCTATTCGTATCGCAACTTAAATTACTCGTATCGCAGTTTGGTGTATTTAGGCTTTTTAAGAATTCAAAAATGTCCGTTGAAGATTATCAGTTGCAACTGTCAGTCAAAATTGACTTCTAAAATCAAAACCTGTGATCAAATCTAAGTTTATTTGGCAATAAATTTAGTTTAAAAGACTCATGAATTCTACATCACTTTAGTATTCGGGAGTGAATTCATTTTTAAGATCCGGTTTTGTAGTAAGAAATCACGCGACAACAAGCCCACAAAACAGTCACGATTAGTTGCATCGCAGTTTGTGCGATACCATTTTGATGTTGCGTCGCAAATGGTGCAAACTGCATCGCAAAATGCGATGCGATACCGGCTAAAACATTCCCTGACACTGGTCTTCAATGACTTTTCCATGTTACTCTTTTGTGTTTAAATCATATTCTTGAATGCTTGATAGTGGTCTTGAACTCATCATCTTGCACCATTCCTACAACAGGACAATATATACTGCCTGACATAAAAAATGCTCCACTCAAATATATGAACTTTATTCCACTCACACTCATGAATTATAAGATAGCATTTTATATAAAACATTATATTTGAATAAATGGGAGACACTAGTACCGAGTATGTCCTCCCCACACTGAAATGCAGCTTTGAAGTCTCATCGGCATCGAGTCGCAAAGATGATCAAACCGTGCCTGATCCAGCAATGACCATTGATCGATGAGTCTCTCTGAAAGAGCTGTCAGTGTTGATGGGGGATGATCATATGCATCTCTCACTTTCCGACCAAGTTCATCCCAAGCATGTTCGATCGGAGACAGGTCGGGGGAGCGTGAAGGCCAATGGAGGATGCGAATTCCAGATCTCACTATCGCTGTTGTTACACAATGAGCTCTGTGTGGTCGAGCGTTGTCATCCTGGAATATGAGGTTGAGTTCATTTACCGTTGGGATGACGATTGGAGATATGATATTCGATAAATATCGTTCTCCGTTCAAGTTCCCATTCACAATGACTGCGACAGTTCGACCTCCGTACCAGATACCGGCCCAGATCATCACGCTACCACCACCATAGCGGTCATGCTCAGATATGCAGCAGGATGAATACCTCTCACCAACCATTCGATGCACTCTAATGCGAACATCGTGAAAATCCAAAGTGAAACGGGATTCATCCGTCCACATCACTTGACGCCATTCCTCTGTGCTCCACAACAAATGCTGCTCACACCATTCCACATGCTTTCGCTCGTGTTCGAGACCTGCGGAGAAAAAAATTGGCAGTGAAACAATGTCATTGTGTGAAATTCTCGCATTACTTACTTAGAGGAATTCTTACAGCAGGTCGGCATGACCTTAGGCCCGCTTCTGCTAGACGGCGATATGCTGTTCGTATACTGCATGCAATTCCTGCTGCAGCTTTCCAGCTGATGGCCAGTCGAGGCCATCTCTTAAAGGGCACTCTTAAAGCGATTGTGCTTTGCTGAGATAACCAACTTCCTATCGGTAGCATTGTTTGTCAATCTCGGTCTCCCTGATCCTTTCCTTCTTTTAACATTTCCATCATTGTTCCATCCAGAGCTGGAAAATTCCACTGAAATTTTTTAATTCCAATTCCAGAGCAGAAATTTCAATTCCAACTCCAATTCCAATTCCAGTCGAAACAGTTCAATTCAATTCCAATTCCAATTCCATAATAAGATTCAATTCCGATAATTTCATGTCGCATATAGTGTATTATGCTAATGTATCTAACATTTGTTCGTTTCAATGTAACCCATGTGCCCTTATCCTACCCTCGTTGTTCCTGTGTGCCGTTCCTTGCGTCGTTCATATGTGCGTTCTCATGTTCATAGTTCATATTTCTTGTGTACATGTACGTGTATATATGTAACCGGTCAGCCTACGCCATTTTCGTTTCGTAAACGAGATATTCAATATCTCGTGAAAAAGAGAAAAGAAAATCAACGGTCAGCAAAGAATCAAACGCTGAGAGAGAGAGATGAGATGCGACTAAATCGATTAATAAAATGACAGAAGAAAGAAATTCAATGTGGCAATAACGTGATTGTTGATGACAGAAAAAACGACGATAGAAATGATATCATGAAAACTGATTAATGGTCCATGTTCAAAAAGGAAATTATAAAATCCGTGATAAGAACGAAATGAAGTCGGGTCGAAAGCTAGCGGGTAGAGATTAAAAGAAACTCTTTCAATTTTTAAAAGAAAGTGGATTTATCGTCAAGTCTCAAAAATTGGTATAAATTTTGAAACGATGAGAAATTGACACAACCACAACTACCAACAACAACACATGCGACATCTTCAGCAGCTGTTAGAAGAACTCCGGGCTCTCGCGGTGCAACTTAACTACAGAAATAACAACAACAACTGCCCACCAGCGAACAACAACACAGCAGCGTATACAGCAGGGGTGCGCAACTTTCTACAGTTTTCGGCCGTCATTTCACAGGCCGAAAGAATCACGGCCGCACTTAATATGTGTGCAGACAACTAGGTCAATAGCCAATCCTTTTTATATTGCAACACTCAAATTAGCTTTCCATGATAAATGACGCAGTGAAAATCGCATAAAGGCCTACTTCGTAAAGAATGAACTAGCAAGTTAACCGATGTTCGACCGCGGTCATTTTTGACCCGAAATGATTTTAAGCTTAAGGTGTTATTATCACTTCAAAAGTTGAAAGCATGTTTTTGTAGGGGCAACCGAAGGAGAAAACACTTTAATAAGCTACTATACTAATTCATAAAGGAATTACGAGCAGGTCTATTCTAGGCATTCACTTATATATATAGGCATTTCTAGAACCCCGCATATAAGCCTGCCTACCTGGCGTTATTATTGAAGTTATAAAGTATCTTATTATTGCTATAATCATACAGTTCTTTCGCAGCCCAAAACGTAAGCCTTAAATTTAATGATGTGAAATAAAACACAGCTGAAATTTGAACATATTTTATTTATGAAAATACGCAAAATCTAAATAGGTAAAAATACAATATCTCGTGAAAAATCTACTATATCAGTGTAAGACTCAGTGACTAACTTGCTGTTGTCCGTCGTTGACCAAGCTTCGAAAATCAGATACTTGAGAGGATGTCATCAAACGTAAACTATTCTCGAGATTGTTTTTTGTCAAGCGCGTCCGGTACTTGTTCCTTATGAAAATTAATATATAGAACGCTGCCTCGCAGGCGTATGTGCTTCCAAATAGAACTAAAACGTTTTAGGACAACTCTCGCAATCTTGGATATTTCACAGCTGATTTCCATATTTCATGTAAAATACCATCACTTTCGAACTGCTTCACAAGACAATCATTCGCCTTCAACTCGATCACTTCCATTTGAAGTTCGAATGGAACCTCTTCTATCTGGATCAGGTGCGGCGAGGCAGCGAGCTTTATTTTAGGAGCAAGTGCGTTGAAGTCGTTGAACCGCGCACTAAATTCGTGGTTGAGCGCATCAAAGACTGTAGCAATGTGACAGAATGGAACGTCTTCAAGTGAAGGAACAGTTAGAAGATGACTAGTATGCTATGACGATTGTTTTTCGATTGCCTTGAACTCCAGAAATATTTGCAATATACATGCACAATATTCTTTTTCATTTGCTTCTCATTGTCACGGCCGCACTTTGCCTCTGCTACGGCCGCAGGTTGCGCATCCCTGGTTTACAGCAACACATCAGCGAGCGCAATTGAAGATTGACGGTATAAGTGACACTGATATTTATGATATTATTTTGGTATAAATGAGTCCGATCGAATTGAAGTGATGAAGTCAACATTTAGAAGTGAACTGTAAGTTTAAAGTTTTTCTTTTATCGTTGCGTATCGTATCTATATAACTATAGTCTTAAAAATTAATATTGTTAATTGTTGTGATTGGACGTTGCGATTTCAATTTTCCTTCAAATAGATTTATCACAGGTCTATCGAAAAAGTGGAATTGAGGTTTATCAGGTTCAATTCCAATTCCAGTAGATTTGAATATCGTCAATTCCAATTCCAATTCCGACGAAAAATGGAATTAATTCCGGATCGGAATTAATTCCAATTCCGACTTTTCCGACTCTGGTTCCATCGACTCCACCACCTGCTCACAGTGGAGTGTGATACACCCAACCTCCGTCCAACAAACCTACAACTCTTTCCACATCGTAGCATTACAACAGCCATTCCTTTTACAAACTCTGATTGCGACATTTTTGCTTCAAAATTTAGTCAGAAAGAATTGCTTGATAGTGATAAAAGGTCGAATTTGAAATGCATCAACTATGCCAAAGATATCGGCAATGGACAGCTGCTTTACATTAGCATGATAAATTTGATGCATAGACATCCTGGTCAATGGAGTATGAAATAAAAGTCGTCTACTTCCATTGAGATTTTCTACATCAAGTGGATCGTTTTTAATGTCATAGAGTATATATGCGAATCATCTGCTGAATCTGCGACCCTTGTGAGGTCGGCCTCAACACTATTCTTCCCCAAAGTCTCTGAAGTTTGTTGCTGGATTTGAACACTTTACCTATTAATCGCTAGTCTATGCGATAAACGATAGAGCCGCAAGCAAGAGCAATCAAAAATTAATTCCAATTATTTGATTGATTGATTTGTCACCATCGTAGGAAAGACAGGCCACTTTCATTTATTCAGGCACAAATGTTACTAAAAATTTATTATTCATAACCTGATCACTTTAAGGATTCTAATCAGGAGCTATTTGCTGCATAACGTGTTTATCATATCTACACTACAATAATTTATGATACCTTTTGAAATTCTATTTTATGTTGTGTTATAGGCACGTGTGATTACTCATTTACTATGATTATGATAATATTTATCCATAATCACATTCAATTAATAATAAAGTTAAATGCATTTTATAAAATGGGTCACTTAAGTAACTGTCCAAATTGATAATTAGCTATTATACGACTTGTGAAATATGCAGGTCCATGTAGCCAAATTTCTCAAGTGAAATAACAGAGTGAAAAATTCATTATCAAGAATTAGTCTATTCGAACAACAATAATAGATAATTGCATTTCATTGATTGCTTCATGTTGCAACTAAAATTAATTTAATGCCTACCCAAAATTATGATAATTATTATTCAAAAATAATTGCTATCAAATTCTGATTACCTCTGACCGCAAGGGATCACTTTTAGCACAATTTGAATTTTTATGATTTGGCGTAAAACAACTACCTACATCCAGCAAAGTCATTGAATTGTGCTGACTTCATCTTAATTATGAAAGTTAGAATGACCGTAAACAAAGTAATTGTAGTACAAGTATAAGCCTTAATATTATTTATCTACTATTATCTATCCTGGTGTTCCAATCAAGACTCACTCTCAGTCAAAGTAATTGCATAATATTATGAAGTTTCGGAACTATGTAATACACTTTCATTTGCATGAAGCCGATCATTTGAATTTCATTCTAACTAAATGTCATAAACATCACAATTAGGAGACCATTTCGCTGTCATGTACTACGTTAATGCCGGTATGCACCTATTGCGTCATCAGGCATACATAATCAAAGCAAAATTTGTACAAAATCTTTCTGGTGAAAGATGAATGAATGAATATCCTTGCTATTGTGAAAAAATGTAAAATTTGGTGCAATTTGTCATTAAAATAAAGTAAAGTATAAAGTTTAATCGAATATTTCTTCAAAATTAAAAATCGAGACAATTCACAAGTCATAGTCATTGGCAAATATTACAAAAAAATTAAGATACATTAATAAAAAAATTCAGCGTGAGCATTGTTGAACATCATGTGTTCAAAAGGTAAATCAGATGAAACATTGACGGTATGCAGAAAATGCAAAATGCATAATAGTTTACATGGAAAACGAGCAACACATCCATCTGACAAGAAGATTCACTTGCGCATGCAGTTTACGAGTTTCGTTAAAAAGAAAACATGAGCAGGGAATGGTTGAATCCACCCTGCGAGTGGTGCGACAGGCTGGCAAACGTAAACAACCAGAAAACTCCATTCTATCAGGAATTAATATATGAATTGCACTGTAGCAGCAAAAGTGTTTTGAGATGTTTTTTGTACAGACTTTGGCTTATGACTAATAGACTATGAATTTGGTGTCCCAAAACAATCAATGTGAAAAGCATATTCACTGCATAATACACTGTACCACACGCGGTTGAGCCCACATAACCCTTTTCATACTTTCTTTCAAAGTGGTGAAAAAGTTTGTATACAGTCGGACCCGCGTATAAGGACCCCGTATGTAAGAACAAACCGCTTATAAGGAACATATCCGTGCATCCCATTCACACTTCAATTTATCTATGCACAATCGGCCCCGCGTATAAGGAAACCGCATGTAAGGACAACCCGGCTCTAAGGAAGGGCATTTCATATCCCATCAACAGTAAAACTTCACAATAAAGCCCCTTATATTAGGAACTACCCGTCAGTGGGGACATCGTTGTTTGTCAAGCATTTCTATGATTTCAACTATCCGTAGACAATATAGACTACCACATGTATACTGTCTCTGTAGCTATCTATACCTTGCAATTTTCTTTATTCATTCATGGATATCCATGATTCATTTTAGCAGATATCCATGATTCGACTGTTGTAGCAGATATCCATGGTTGTAGTTACATATGAATGCAATTGTTGAATCAGCCTTTGAAAATTCAAAACAACAATCCAAAACAATGTTGTTTTGGCTTGACACGACAGAAGATATCTAGGAGGAAAGCAAAGCAGAGCAACACATTATGAATTAGCGTTGCAATCACAAAACCCCGATTTGATCTCGCCATCTCCGAAGTGCTGTCATTCAAGTCAACGATGTCTAACAAGCGCAAATGCCTTATCGTCCAAGAGAAGTTGATCATCATCGATCCATTAAATGGAAAGGTGAAAGCGAGGAATATGGCATCGGACTTTCTTCAATTTCGAAATTTTTTAAAGACGAGGCCAAACTCCGAAACGAAGCATTTCAAAACAAGAATTTAAGCTCCAAGCGCTTCCGCCATAGTAATTACGAAAGTGTCAACAATGCCTTGACATTGTTGTTTAACCAAGCTCGAGCTTCAGGTATTCCTATAAGTGGTCCACTTATAATGGAAAAGCCAAGAAACTTGCTCAAGAATTGAATGTAGATTTTGAACCTAACAATGGATGGTTGCAAAGGTGGAAGACATCCAACAACACAACCTTTCAAAAGATGCAAGGAGAGAGAGTATCTGCAGACACTGAAGGTGCTAATAACTGGGTGGATGATGTGCTACCGAACTTGTGTAGGAACTATGCATCCTGTGACATTTATAACGCCGACGAGTCTGCGCTATTCTACAAAGCCCTCCCCTGAGGAACTATGGCTGTTGGTGGCTCAAAGCCCACATCTACTGAAGTTCCAAAGACCGTATAACGGCCCTGTTTTTAACAAACCAGGATGGCAGTGATAAGAACCAATTCCTCTGCCATATTATAATAACACCAAGGCTTGGATGACTAGTTCCATCTGGAATCAAATATTGGCGCAATGGCACAGAAGTCTGACCCGCAAAGTTGTTCTACTTTGCGACAACGCGGCATGTCATAAGTATTCGGGAACTTCTCTGAGAAACATAGAGATTATCTTCCTACCCACAAACACGACTTCTCTTGTTCAACCGCTCGACCAGGAAATCATTCACTGTACTAAAGTGTATTATCGAAAGAACATTTGTCGTCGGCAGCTTGCAGCAATTCACGTGCTGAAGCAAAGTTGATGGCTTGTCAGACCAGAGACAATTCAAAATTGTTTTAGAAAGGCCGGATTTGCCGTGAAAGAGCATTCGCCAGATCTTGTGGTCAACGAACCAGCTTGATGTGAGTGAATTGCCCGAAGGTCTGGAGAAGAAAGATTTCATGGATTTTGTTGACCTTGATCTTCTTTGCGAAACGCATGGATCTATGACTGACACTGAAATTTGTGATCAGATTTGCTGCAATATTGGTAGTGACGATCAACATGAGGAAAGCGATGGTGAAAGTATTACGGAAGTTGTTGCTCCAGTGTCATTTGCTACAGTGTTAGAGTGTGTTGATCAAATTAGCATCTTCATTGATCAACAATCAAGTGGATCTTTTGTTATGAATCGCCTTGACGACTTGGAACGTGATTTAGTGAAATTTTCCAGTTGTAACGGTACACAAAAGAAATTGACCGACTTCTTTTCTCCTTTATGATTGTTCTAATCTTTGTACTTCGCAAATAATTTACATGCATTGTGTATATTTGCAATTCAAACAATTTTTATGTTCTAATTGGATACTGAGTTTTTGATATATAGAATTCAGCTAGGATGAAGGGTTTAATCATGGGGGCATTATTATTTTGTCATCACAATTGTAATGAAATTTGCATGCATGTAATTGCGCATACTGTTGCAGATTACAATAACACAGCAAAAAATACTTTCAAAATTGAAAAATAGTATAGAACGTACTTAATAAATCTCGCTGATTAAATTAAACATTACACATATTATATTTACTACTCATCTCTTCATTGAAAGGAGCTCAAATATTAAATTTACAGAAACCTCGCATGTAAGAACAACCCGCTTATAAGGACATTTTTTGCTGATCCCACGCGACTGTATACCTAACTAATGTTAAACGAAATATCTGCATTTCTTATATGATCCGCGTCGACCTGAACAGTTTAGTCGAGTCATCTAACAGTTCATGGACTATCTATGGTCAGTTAGACATCTATGATTAGATGTCAATGTTAAGAATCATTGATTTTGTAATAGATATACGATATCATTCTTCAAATTCCCGAGGAATAAATAGCTATCTGCCCGAGCGTAGCGAGGGCAGATTCTTTATTCCGAGGGCTTTTGAAGAATGATATCGTATATCTGTTATATACCATGATAGTGGAATCTAATAATCTTCCCAGGGAAGTTTATTTTGCAGCATAGTGGTTGAGAGCATAGAAGTAGATAATAATACACTAGAATAGAAGTTTGATATCTTGCCTATGTACAATGATGGCACATGGAAAAATCTATGGTTTGTAGATCAGATTCGATCTAAAATATTGTATCATAGTCAAACTATGGTTGTGGAAGTTGTTGACACAGGATTTTCATGCAGAGAATTTTAAGTGAGATGGTGATATTGTTTCATGTGAAATAGCCTACTATTCCATGGATTAATATACTTTGTCTATTTGTAGCAGTCACTGACAACTATTTTCCAATTTTTCAATACTGGAATGCGAATTAAAATTTGGTTTACAGTCATAACTAAAAGTGGTCGGTGTACTGGTTGTAAGAACATCTGAAGAATTCACAGATAGAATTCTAATTGTTGGATAATTTCTCCTTCAAGCGGTTAAGAAACCTAGTGCTTTTCTGGAGCAAACACACTGAAGCTTCTTTACCTACAATCATTTCTCAGATGAATAAAATTTCGCTGGATCCTTTCAATTAATCACTAAATGATTTATATGACATAATGTGATGATACTTTCGAAGCTGATATTCGAAAGCATGCAAAGATTTTGAAAATTGTTCAAATATGATGAACAGAAGAACCCTTTAGAGTAAAATGGATAATCGAAGATTTTTTGGTCTCTGATTTCAAGCTGGAGTAATGCATGTTCTGTAAATCGACATTACAAGTTGCATATGTGTCTGATTATACTCTTGATAGATTATAGGAACGATATTTGAAAATAATGAACGTACAGAACGTTTTAAAGGATTTCCTTCTTTGTCATCCTGTCGCCGCAGTATTTCGTCAATTCTTTATTGCTTTTGTGTACATGATCTTTGGACAAGGGGCAACAATCCAGATCATAAATTGACTTCATAAACATAAATCGGACAGATCGCACAAGTTGCATTTTGCCCCAACTAAGTTCCCCCGGCGTGTGCCATAATTCTCATGCAATTTCAATTCTAGGACTTTCTGTGGTATTGTTAATTTCTATGGTTGAGAGTGATCTCGTGCTTCGTCATATCTATGATGTGTACATGTCAATGTCATATCTATGATGTCCACACTAAACTTATATTTTGAAATCTCAGGGAAGTTTATTTATTTAAAATTAGAGAACAGAGATCTATGGAGTAACTTCTGCAGTAATTTCAGAAATTGCATCGTCTGATTCATTCATTCACCGATTCAATATGGCAGAAATTGATTTAGACTTTGATGAACTTGCAAGTTTAATGGATGATTACAAGCAACCAACAACATCTCGATTTGAAAGAAGTATGAACGAAGAAGAACTAAAGAAAAGAATAGACAACACAAGATCCAAGAATTCAAAGAAGAAGGCCAACTGGGCAGCAAAGATGTTCATGGCTTGCGGAAAGGCAAAGAAATGGGATAGTCATAGGTGATCATGTTTTCAAAGCATTTGAAGAAATGAGCAAGTCGGAACTGGATTCCCAACTGAATTATTTCATTTTTGAAGTAAGGAAGAAGAATGGGGGTAGATATCCAGCAAAGACATTAAGAGAAATATTTCAGGGTCTAGGATATTATCTAAAGGATATTCTCGGAAAAGGATGGAGATTATTCAATGATGAAGAATTTGAATCTGCAAGGATGGCTTTGGACGCAGCCATGAAAGAAGCAAATTACCTTCAAGTTTCTTGTGAAGGACCCCGTCCCTCAAACCCGGTGTCCAAAAATCAAGAAGATGGGTTATGGAACAAAGGCATTTTGGGTGACAGTGATCCGCAGACTTTGTTAAGAACCATATTCTTTTGCTGCGGAAAGTTCTTTGGATTGCGAGGAGGAAGAGAGCATCGAGAGCTCAAATTTGGGACACAAATTCAATTAACGATGACTGAAACAGGTGAAGCATTAGTGTACACCAACATGCATTCCAAAAATTACACTGGTGGCTTAAAACAGTGTCGTCTAAAGTCAAAAACCATAAAAGTCTTCACAAACCAGGATAATCCGGAGCGCTGCTTTGTCAGGATTTACAAACTCTATGTCAGCAAGCGTCCGTCGAGCGGGAAAGTTTCAGCCTTTTATCTGAAAGCTAGAACGAATTTCACTGACGATTCATGGTTTGAGGATACAGTGATAGGACACAATAAGTTGGAGACTTTGATGAAAGAGATCGCATCACTTGGACAATTGAAAGGAAATTACACCAACCATTCACTCAAGAAGACAAACAGGACAATTTCTCAAGGGTATGACCGAGGTTCAGAGAAAAGCTCATACAGGGAACAGATCGCAGGCGCAATCAATTTATGAGGAAGTCGATGATGAAGACTTCCAGTTGACATCTTCAGTTTTATATGGTGCTAGACCGAATGCTTCCATCGATTCAACTGCATGTATGTCAAACAATTCAACCAACATGAATGCAACAAGAATAGTCATTAACAACGAAACATGGCAGCTAAAAATGCCCGCAAGGAAGCAAATGAAGATGGATGTGAACGCTGAGACAAACCACATTTCATTCCATTTCTTTTGACTTCATATTCATATAGGCCTACTTACCGCTTTATCGTTCCTTGTAACGTACTGTATGTAGAGATGTGATGTTTTGACTCTACATGTACATGTGAATTACTAATTAACTTGAATGAATGTAATTCATGATTGTTCAATTACAGATATCGTTAAACCAAACGTAGGGATATTCTCTGAAAATAACTCCCGGGTTATTGAGGGGATGTCTATGTACATCATGGTATATATCCAAGGATATATTCTTGGCTTATCAATGATGACCAAAATCAGTTCAAACTTTTTATTGTCACGCAATGTCTCGGAAGTTGTCACCTGACGAAAGAAAATTTATTTTGATCAATTATTGGAAACATGAAGGCGCACGTAAAGTGATCGAAGAATGGAAGAGGACCTTTCCAACACCACCTCCAACTAGTGTTACAAGCTCTGTAACTGGTGAAACGTGCTTGGAAAAATTACGAAGTATCATTTTAGTCCACTTTACAGGAAAGAGAAAGCTTTCACCAACTGTTTTCCAGAAGGATGGCGCTCCCGTACGCTATTCCGCTGCGGTGAGGGGCTATCTTGATGAAGTGGATCGGTCCCATAGAGTGGCCTCCTCGTTCCTCTAATCTCACCCCGATGGACTTCAGTGTTTGGGGGATGGTCAAGAACTTAGTTTATGGCCAGCGACCAACCTTTGTACCTCAGTTGAGAGCCTGCTTAATCCAGGCGTTCTCAGACATAGATAGAAATAAAGACTTATGTTGGAGAATTTGCCACAGTGTTTTGGAAAAATGTGAGCAATGTGCCGAAGCTCGTAGAAAGAATTATGAGCACTTAGGGGAATGAAAACCTATTTTGACTTTTAACTTCTTTGACCGAATTTGTAATCTGTCATGAAATAAATGTTATGAATATCATAATATTACTTGTTTTAGTTTTGTTTTGTTAAATAGGAAATCCATGGATGAATTATGTTTGTGAGAACGTGGTATCTTAAATAAAGATTTAACATCATTATCTCACATCTTGTACGAAAAGCAAAGTTTTCAATGTAATTCTATAATTAGATTTATCATAGTTTTCTTTGTTTCTTCAATCATATGTCATGGATATCCATCTATATTTATTTTCCATCAAACTTTTACTTGAATAGAGAATCTACATATTAGAAGTCTAGATATTTCGCTTAACATTAGGTATATACAAACTTTTTGACCACTCGGTATGCACATGGCACGTTTACTCAAACTCTAATTTAATAAGCATTAATACTTTTAGTGCTCAATCATCTGATATCAGGACTGGCAGCGATTAATCGATTTGTCAATTTTTATCGATTAAAATTAATTAATCGATTAATTTTTTCGGAAATTTCTCTGGAAGAAACAACTGCAAACCTACAGTCTCTCAGTAGACTTTATGAGTTTTTACTGCCTTTTTCCGATTTTGCATTTTAAAATTTTGGTTTATGTTTTCAAATTGTAGAAAACAATACGTCTTTTCTTTCATTACTGATGGATAGGCATTTTGTGGGCATACTTACTTTGCAGAAAAATACATTGGGATTATTCAAATACATACCGGTGCATGGTGAATAAAAAATCATCAGACAATCGAATATAGCGCATATGACAATGAATTTTACGTTTACCTAGAAAGCGTCCCTTTTGCAAATTGACACGATAATTAATCGATTATGAAATTTTCAATTTATGAATTATGAAATTCAATTGGCATTCAAAGTAAATGGGATTCACTTAAATTCATAAATAGAATTGTCAGCGTTATCAGGTTTAAAGCCATTCGACTTTTTTGGAAAAATCCCAGATACTGAACACTCGCACTGATGACGCACTGATCGATTGAATTGAACCTATAGCTTGCGAGCCACAGCGGCCATCAGTGTAAAATGGTTTTGGTAGTGATTACGCCATTCGAATGTATTCGTGCTGGAGTGAGGTTTCGGGAATTAATTGAATCTAATTTAATGCCCATGAATGAAAATATTATTAATTTTTTCGACCGCATGCGCATCAAACGCAAATGAAAATAACCTACTTCGAGATCTATCTACCACTCAGTCTCAACCTAAAAGTGGTGAAGCATTTTGTGCTTCTTCTAATCGTTTCAGTCTTCACTCAAAAAAGAGTTTCTGATGCCAACTCTTCATTTGCGACTTTCAAATTCATAGACTGAAAATCTATTGTAATCGCCAGAGAACGAATGGACAATTATCCAAGGAAAGTGAATTCATTACATTGAAATTGATTTCTCACATTTAGATATTTGATAGTGAATTTACAGCTTTGCTTTGATGATCCTTTCAATCTCCAGCAAAATCTGGGATATCTATGAAATATAGTACTACGTGTCTGTGCAAAGTATGCGAGTAATTGAAATTATTTTTATTATTCATTGGTAAAAAATTATGCATGAAAATGGGCCTTAGATGACTTTGTCTGACTTTTCAATTTAGAAAGGAGGCATTTTCGCACCCGTGAAATATGCTCACAACACTACTTATAAGTTCATCGAACTCGTTTTCTCTTTTGCACCGAAAATACGTACCCATCCAAAACACGGACTGCATTTGCTACTTCGAACCTTTATTTGTTCCATTTAAATAAGGACTTTATTTTAAAATTCAAAATTAATGACTTAAGATTTAAATCCAGATTTTGTACAGACGTGCACCTTCCTAACAATTTTTCTTTACATTACTCTACATAATTATCCTAGTTATTTTCTTGTCATATCTGGACAAATGTTTACAAAGAATATGCAATTCAGAGAATTTGTCTGATAAATTTCGGACTCTCGTTATGCGTACCCTTTTATACTCTTAATACGGACCATTTTGCCTACAGTGTATGCAATATGAATTATGCTTCCACTATTTATAAAGTGAAGTGAAGACTTGGTGATCCGCTTTTTCATATGCGACAATGATGCATACAGTAATCGCATAATTATAATAGAATGAATTGGACATTGTCGTTTAGTTCGACACGTTCATTTATTCGACGCGCTTTGATTGTTGTACTCGCATACCTTGCATTTCTTTGAACTAACTTCAGTACATTTCCAATAGGTTTTATCGTTTCTGTCAAAAATGTCGACATATTCAAAACATGAGCCGAGGCTCATGTTTTAATGCATCTATTTCTTGAAACTCCATCTTATCAAATCAGGGAAGAAAACTAATGAATATCGCAAATTGTGTTGTCTACTTTAAAGTAAAACATCCCATTCAAATTTCGATTTAAGCATAATGCATGCTGTAGATCTATCTCTGTGTATAGACAGACCTGAAGGTTAGAGATTTCATTGATTTGTGCCATGAATGATCCATGCCATAGACAAGTAATACCGGTACACTGACATCCGATGGTCAATTTTTGGAACAAATGAACGCATCATCGAAATGAACCATAGAATTCTGCGTATAACTTGCCGATGAAATCAACGCTTTTTTATAGATATCTTGTCGAATAAATGAGCGTGTCGAACAAAAAGACTAGATCCGAATGAAGATTGAAATATCATATGCACACTATCATAATTATATAAGCCTACACCACTGCACTGAATATGAAGTACGTACACAAAGGATTGGAAGATGCAAAATATCTGGACAATGCAACATTTATACTCTAATTACTTTTCCCTTTACTTAAGTTAGTCGCCGGCAACATATTGGCCAGCAGATTAGACGGGCTTTGCGATCGATTTTCTCTGAGCATAGTGATTGCTCTTTGATTCAGGATTGCATGCCTTCATGTCAAATAAAGGTTTCATTTTTTAAAAAGATTTACACAGAGCATTTCACTCCTATACCCGAAAACCATCACTCTTCTCCTAATAATTTCTCACAATTCACATGCAATGACGATGAATTCTAAATGTGTAATTAAAAAAAGGTTTTGTGATGGTCCATTACAGTCCTTTTTGACATTCATGACCACGCACAGTGCAAATTTTGTTAAGACGGGGATTTCTGTAGACTATGATTTAAACAGCCTACTCATGCAATCTAATAATTCGTTAGTAAAAAAGCTAGTTAGAGAACTTTTGCTTCGTCACTATAGACAAAGAAATATCTTTAGGTCTATGTGTTAAAATAAAATTCTCTCGTCTGCCTTTCCATTAGCGATTTGATCGATGACATGAATATAATAAAGTGACCTTCATAAACTTGAAATTTTACATGTAAATAAGCTTGTGCAAGAAATCGAAGTTATTTCATAATCACTTTATCCTGTCTAAAGGTCATTACTAGTTCATGGTGTTTCTGTCATTTTCCGTCCTCCTTTGAAGTGGAATCGTTCAAATTCAAAAGTTTGATGGAGCACCTCAACACTGGATGTCAGTTGTGTGTTTATTATACCAGAATTATACATTAGAATATATTCGGCTTCTTGCATGTGAATCCTATCATCCATCATGTTGACTATGAGATACTGAAGACCCTTAAATTATCAAGGTTTCAAGCGTATGTTTAGTAAAGTATATGACTAGTTTAGAATCTGAAACCATGAAGTTTCAAACGGCCAATTGTCTGTTTGTGGTCTTATTTGCTAAGATGATGTGCCTAGAGCAGAGATGTCTATGCAATTATTATGCTACTGGGTCCACAAAAGCTTTTTTGTTTTCCCAGAAAGGCAAGATCAAAAAATTTTGCCCTGTGACATTTCTCATGGAAGTTGACTGTCACATATTTAGAAGATAAAGGTGATGTTTTGCGGATTTCTAGCTTTAAAAACTTCATATTGACTTGTTGATTGCAAATGATACTGCTAACTTCCGAAACAATTTGAATATGAGTAGACTTCATCAGAAATACTGAGAAAAAAATTTGTAAAAGCCATTCCAAGGTTTGTGTTTCTATAGCCAAAAGTTATTCCCTTCAAAAATGCGAATCTATCGACAGCACTTATTATCGCTAAATTGACATAGTACTGTAGAACAGCATCAGAAATTTGCGCTTAATATGGAATCTGATCTCACCTTTTAACAAAACAATTATAGAGTTTGTCGCCATTGAGTGCATATTTCCTAAAAGCAATTTTCCAGCTGAAATGAAGAAATTCTTTGCAGTTTCAGTTTCGCATTAACATGTTCAATACTTTCATTAAATAGAAGCTTTTAATAAGCTTTTAAATAGAAGAATCTAAATATAATGATGTATCGAATAAAAATCTGTTCATTGCGAAACAGTCATTTGCTAATGTACCTATGCTTTTATACGAACTCATAGAACGACTTAACAAGCAAGTAAGAGTTGGTACATCTTACAAGCTCATCAGTTTATAGATTTAGAACATCGAAATGGCCATTTTTTTGTTCCTTGGTATCCTGTATCAATATGTCTCTATAGAATTTCCTTGTAGATTGCATAATGCGAGCTATGCCCCAAGAAAATTAGCCGCTCTAAGCAGTCAATTTTTGCATTGACGCACCTTTGTTCATATCTATGCTCATGCAGTGTCATTTTGTTTTATCTGTGCATAGTGTGTTTCTTAGTAAGACGCATATAAAATGACAAAAACTTCTGGCTAAAAGAATATCATCTTTCGATAAAAGAATACAGTGTCGGGAAGAGACCTAGGTAACTTTTGTCATTCTAAAATATAAATGCCATCAATACTAATCTGATGATATCATAAAGTAGGTATATAGTATGTAGAGTGTCGACTCAAAAAGTGTCAGCATACAGTGGAAATCTTTATATAAAAAAATTCAGTTTTCTGAGAGATAAGCTTCCCGCGATCAAAAAAAATATTTGATGCATTTTTAAGAAGCTAAATCTTTGCTGTGTTTATATACTAGCGATTTGGTAACTTAATATAAGTAGTATGAAACGTATTTGATATTAAAATGAAGGAAAATTTAATAATTTAATAATTTGTTAATTTAGTTTAGTGGTGAAAGTATATATTTTCTCAGATTTTATCATTCAATATTGCATGATTTTCACTTAATATCCCCTATTATTGAACAAAAATGTTAAGTTAATGGGAAATTTTAAAAGAGAGGAACATCATTTGACGTTCATAAACATCAGCGTTTACTTTTCTACCAATTCTTATCTATAAAGAGCGTCTAAGACTGCATTCACCAGTTTTGAATGATGATCGGAGACAAGCCTGTGTTCAGTTCGTCGCTCTTCAGCGCCAAGGAATTTATGGAGGCCATTTTACTGCAAATCCATGATCAATAAAGTCGCGATCACCAAAAATTCCTTGTTAATGTGGTCAATTTTGTGGGAAAAATTGCTTGTGTCCTTTCCTGAATACTGAATTTTAGGAATAACTTGACTGTACAATAAAACTGCCACCACGGTGTTTCGAAACTGTCTGGGCGTCAAAAGGAGTCAGTCTCAAGTTCTAAGGGAAACAAATCCAGACAGTGACCTGCTTGACGTGGAGACCTTTCAAATCTGGATGAGGCTTCTGATCCCAACATGAAACGGCTATGCTGGTTGAAAATTAATCCACTGAATACAGTCTAGCCGTCGAGATAACAGTACAAAACTTCCTCATGAGAGATTAAGAGGATAAGGATTTATTTTATTTTATTTATTTATTCAAGTTTGTTCTACACAAAAGGTAGAAAAAGCATCACTGATTGCAAAGCAACACAAACGTGTAGCTTTAACAATATAAATTCAAAATGTTCACAACTTTAATAGCACAAGTAATGGAAGCAGTTCAGAAACAAGTACAACACTGTGAAGGATTGGCAGATTAGTAATGTGATTATAGATCATTTACATGTGTACTAACCAACCAAGCGACGAGTAGGCCTATTGAGAATTTCATGCTCCGCTTATAAGAATCTTGCAAACAATTTAATCGACAAAATATTTAATTTGTATTAAAAATATAAACTCACAATTTCGGATGTAAAGTGGTAGGACTTTATTGCCTGCATTTATTGTCACAGACTAATGACACAAAATATGATTCTTTGCCACTAAACATTCAACCAGACGTTTACCCACTATCTGGTGGAATGGTCCTTCTATTGATTACAAGTTTGTCTGACGTCATTTATTCTACTAACAAATAAATGAAAAATGCTGAATTAAAATTAATTTGAATTTAGCATGACATTTGATGAAAAAATGTACAAAATATGATGCGAGTAGAAATATGTTTTCATTTACCTCTGTAGGCCTACTTTTTGTAATAAGAAATCTGAAAGGATCGGTTTCGTGCAAGGTTGGAAAAAGGGACAATGAAAAAGGGCGAAAAAAGCTTTTTGTTATATGTTTTTTTCGTTTCAATATCATCCATATCGCAAGTATGTCATGAAAAGCTTGAAAAGAATCCCAGCGCTTTACAAAGCCAGTAAACACCGTCTGCGTCACATAGATTTGTGTGCTTGATAATAATAGTTCCATAGCCTATGCTACCGGTACGTCATTAGGCAACTAAAACATTATAGATGCAGCGTCGACTTAAATAATCAATTTCATACCCTCGCTTCAGTTTTCAATTTTCCTATTTAAAGATTTCCAAAACGTTTTGTAAATTTTTTTGATGAAAATTGTTCTTTATACAGTCATACCATAAGTGGCGTAGTCAAAATTGTTGAGTGGCATTTTCATGCCCCAAAGTTGAATCGAAAAGGGAGTAAACTGCTCAATATAGCTACATGTAAGCAAGTGACCTGCAAGTTCGTGTACCTTAGCTACAGTCATCTCCAAATTGGCCTGCTAGCATATGACAGCTTGCGTGATGTTCTTTCCTTCAGTCATTAATTTCAACTCGGGTCTAGGTTGAGTCTGGTAAGTGACCTGCGACTACACCCGTTCCCGCCCGAATGCGTGGTTACGGGCGGGTGCGGCTAAAGAGAAATTTCGTCACGAGTTTGAGCGGGTAAGATGTTTTCGATCATGTATGAGACGGACTTCTGCGAGTAATAAGAGTGAAATCGCCGGTCGTTCATATGTACACCGCCCGTCCATCCCAGCCGATACAAGCCGACGAGCCGCAATAATCTTGGGCAAAACATAGCTAAAATTTAACATGATAGAGTTCGGCCTGTATGCTAGCAAAGGACACGCAATAGAACATTTACAGCATACTGAAATAAATATTATCAATATATTTTTGAGGAAGTATTCATTCGTATTTTGTCATTCAGTCTTGATCAAAGTAAGCAACGTTACCTTTGGAATCATCTAATAGTCCAGGTTGTATATTGCTCCAATTCTAATAGCTGCGCCTTTTATCACAACGTCTTCTCCAACAATCACAGGCAATTGTTAAATAATGAGATTTCGAGAAAGACGTTTATAGCAGCGCACGCAACCCTTTTGAGAAAGGGCATAAGGTCCCTGATAAGTTATGAGAACCTAGCCTGCCACGCTATTATTTCAATACATTTCATCAATATTAGCAACTGAGTTCACGCAAAGGAAAATAGCTTAGATTTTACTAATAGGCCTATGTCACTAGCTGGTACTGATGCGAAGGTCTAGACCTAGAATGTAGCCATAACTGCCAATTAGTATCGTGAAAGATCAAATGTGAATGAAAAAAAATAATGTTCTAACGTAACTACTCGATCCCTCACAGGAGGTTTGACGGAGCTGATATACAAGGTTAGTCATAATGTGCGCAAAACTTTGATGATGTCCTGTGGTTACTGAGCACAGTACTCGATATTAATTATAATGCCATTTTGTTCGTTGAGATTTGGGGGTTGTTTCATGTAACATCTTTCAGTCTTCTAAAGATTTTAATTAGCTAAAATTTTAAATGAGAAACTTGTCTTATTTTCCCAGTTCTTGAAATCTTACCATAGTTTCGTGCATGATCATTTTGCAGCTGTTCATTGATTCACTATGACAGCAAATTCATTCAACAATCGATTTGATTTTGTTAGACCTACATTTGGACATAAACAATTTTGAACAAACATTTTGAAACAAAAATTTTGAATTTGTCCTACAATTAGGACATGCAATTACTACGCAATTACAATGCGGCAAGTAAGATATGCGAAGTTCCAACGCCAAAAGCTTAATTGTGTTTTTGCCGATAACGATGGATTCAGAAACAAGATTGACTTTTGTGAAATGTTTTTATTCAAATAGCGAATCTCCAACTTCTTTTTAAGTTAGATGGGCTCTTTAACCGACACAGCTGTGTGATATGGGCATATGAAAATCCCAGATGCAATCTGACGAGGTATCTCCAATCACCAACACTTTCCGTTTGGATGGTGATTTTTCAAACTTCAAACTGCAGACCTACTTCTTTGAATCGACTGTAGATCAAGACAATTAGACCAACATGCTCCATGATCACTTCATGTTTGAATTAAAAAAGAAACGGAAGATAAAGACTGTCGTATTCCAATGAGATGGAGCTCCTCCCCATTTCTGGAAGAAGGCATGAGATTTTCTATCCACGAATTCCATATTCCCCGAAGACCAAGTGATTGGTCATGGGTACGGTATTCCCTGGCCACCGCGGACTCCCGATTTGTCCCCGTTATATTGCTATTTGTCGGGAACTTTGAAGGCATCATCAGCTTGATCCGACTTCCGAGAAACATTCATGAGTTGAAGGAGAAACTCTGTGAAAATGTGTAAAATCTTGAACCAGATGAGATCCACCGCGCCATCACCATTTGTTCCTCAGAGTTGTGTGTTGTCAAAACTAATGAAGGATTGGTTGAAAATTCACTGTAAATTGTATATTATTAGTGACTCGTGCTTGTGATAAGCTTAATTATGAACTGTCTCTTGAAAATCTTGTTTTTGATTTGAATTCTGAAACAGCTTAGATTTTGAAATTTATATAAATTCTAGCAAATTCAAAATTAGCTAGAATACTACCAAATAATTGTAAGAGAAAAATAATATTTCACACAACAAAATCCCATAACTTGATAAACATAATGGCAAAAAAACTTAAGTCGAATAATCTTTTCGGCCAGAACTACACGTCCTTGAAGTTTTGCGCACGTTATGACTCACCCTGTGCATTCAGACTTTGGACTTAACATTGAGAGCTCTGATCCTTTCTGCAGACTTTCAATGCCAATATTTTAAGGATAGTAAGCCACGCCGAGACGTATAGCCGCGGCTCCAATCGGCTCAAAGAAATGAAGTCTAATCATCATTTTTCAATATGTCCTATGGCTCGTCTATGCTCTTCATGTTTAATGATTAGTGACGTTTGCAATATGATCTAAGCAAATCTGTGGTGTCGATATGATATCGACGCATCAGGATAGACCAAAGAACAAGACAAGGATAGACAGATGGATGCATTATCTTGATAATTCTTGGTAGTGACTGGTAGAAGAGACACGAAACCAGGGATGGAAAAGGGAGGGTTTCGTAAAAAACAAGCAAGCGAAAAGGCGGCGTGTTTTCTAAGCCTTTCTCGCTTTCTCCAGTAATTTCATTTGAGTTTTGCTGAGCATTACTTACTAGATCATTAATATGCTAGCACGATTTAGAGTCGTTGCGAAAAGGAATTAGGGATGCATCAGTGAACACAAAAAGTTCGAAACCTACTCAAAATACCCACCTTTCTTTACGCGCCAAAAAAATAACCTGCATTTTGGTTTCACTTTATTCATTTTGCGTCGAACCTCGACATCACCTTAAGCTAGTGTACGTGCAAATAATAAACATTAATTGATATACAATATATAATCATACACGTACATTAGTAGCCTTCGGTATCCGTACCCGCCCAAGCCCGTAAGAAGCTTATAGTAATTTTTTTTTTTTTGGTACACGACTCTTACGAGCCGGGGCATTTCTCAAGATCTCGGAATCCTACCAGGATTTAGGGAGATCTAAAGTTCGCCTGAGAAGATAGGCACTGCCAAGCGGGGCGGCCTTCTGCAACTGAGGTACATGATGGTGTCCGGGTATTTCTTTCAGGTACTTTGTCAAGTTACCTGTGTGGGCCCCAAGTGCTCCGATCACTACAGGGACACACTTCGTCCTGATATTCCACAACTTCTGTACTTCCATTTTCAGGTCTTGGTATTTCGTGATTTTCTCCTTTTCTTTATTGCATATATTCCGGTCTTCTGGGACGGCTATATCTATTATAACTCCCGTCTTCTTCTCTTTATCAACTACCACTATGTCCGGCCTTCTTGCAGTGATCCTTCTGTCAGTTCTTATCTCAAAGTCCCACAGGATCTTTACCGTACTATTTTCTATGACGGGCTCAGGCACGTGCTAGCCAGGGTTCGGGCGAACCGGGCAAGTCGTAATGTAGGCAGATGTCGCGGTGGATTATTCTTGCGACTTCATTATGACGGTTGATGTATTCGGTTCCAGCCAACTTCGAACATCCAGCTAAGATATGAGCTAACTGTCCTCATCTGCGGCCTTGCACATCCTGCATTTTGCGTCGGTGCTTGTCTTCATTATGTAAGTTGCATGTGCTTTCGTATTTAAGGCTTGATCTTGGGCAGCGACCAGTAGTGCTTCCGTCTCAATCTTCAGCTTGACTGTTCGTAGCCAGCTGTAGCATGCCTTCCTTGATGTTATTTCTTTCATCTGCCGTTCGTATTGGCCATGCATTGCTTTCTCTCTCCACTTTTGGTACCGATCTTCAATCCTCTTCTTTTTCCAATCATCTTCTTTTCTTCTTGTTGGCGATACAGGTCACTTGATTGCGCCACCGCCAGCAGTGGGTCATCAACAACGTTGTGCAAGTGTTCTGTAAGGCTTCGATTTTCTTGCTCTACTATGTCGGTCAGGTTCTTCAAGCCTCTTCCTCCCCGATCCCGCGGTAAGTAGAGGCGATCCACGTCTGCTCTTGGGTGCAGCCCGCCGTACATGTTCCATTATCTTGCGAAGTCTTGCGGTTCAGTTCATCAAGCTCCTGGACTCTCCCATTTCACCACTCCTCCTGTGTAGCTGATGACAGGCACTGCGAAAGGTATTATTGCCTCGATCTTGTGCATTGCGTATAGCTTTGACTTCATTACACTCCTCAGCCTTTTCTTGTACTCGGCGATTGCTTGTGCCTTTGCTGTGTCATCCAGGTTGGTGTGGTGTTACGGGATTCCAAGGTACTTGTATCCAACTTCTTCATTCACGTCTTGAATATTGCCTCCATCTGTCTCTAGTCCATCTGTGTGAATTGTCTGGCCTCTATGGGTGATGAGACGTGAGCATTTACTGATTCCAAATCGCATGCTGATGTCATCGCTGAAGATCTTGACAGCATTGATTAAGGCGTTTATGTCACTTTCTGTCCTTCCGTACAACTTTACATCATCCATGTAAAGGAGGTGGTTCACTCGTTGTCCTGATGCTAATTTGTAGGCTTGCTGCATCTGTCCTAGGACATCGCTGAGTGGGTTCATCGCCAGACAGAAGAACAGCGGGGACAGTGAATCCCCTTGGAAGATGCCTCTTTTGATCTGCACCATTCCTATGTCTTCATTGGCATGTGTCAGCTTCGTAACACATTAATATAATTAACATAATATAATTAACATAATATAATTAACATAATATAATTAATATAATTATTAATATAATTATTAATAATAATTATTATTATTTTTCATACACACCCGTACCCGTGAGTAGCTCATCCGCACCCTCCCGTAGCCGTACATGTACACATGTATCAGGGACATCTATGATTAATATAAAATATCTAAGCGATTCTCAACTCCCATACTATGTACTGTACTGGAGGCCAGTGAATTTGATAAACTTGATTAATGACGAGTGTGTATCTGGATAAAACCATGGAACAAGTGGTAAACAATTCACTTCCTTATTGTGAAATACATCAGAATCTAGCTGAATTGATTGCTGTACATGCTGATTAATACGCCCGGCCCAGTCTTGCAGAGACAATGTCGGAAGAATCTCTTGCAGAGACAATGTCGGAAAAATCTGTACAGTATGCATGTACAGATTCAAGCATATCATCGATGGTCAATTTCAAATAAAATGTGACTTTCTGTTTTCATTGATTTTCCATTGTCTTATCTAGAACCTACTCCTGTATATAATAATTTGGACCATTGTTGGACTTTATTCGAGAATTCAAGAGCAATGATGCGATATTACATGTATGAATGTATGATTTATTTCCGGCCTTGAATTGCTCAACTTTCATTAAACGAAAATTAATGACTATTTTTATCACAGTGATGCGTGAATGTTTTCATATTCACCGACGAAATTTATGCGGATTTCGCAATCAACTTAAATCCTTATCAATGCTGTTCATGAATTGTCCAATATGGTAGGACCTTAAAATTGTGGAAAGTCATCAATCACCACCGCTTGATTTGCTTTTATTCAGTATGATATCCGCATTTGATTAATCACTGACATCATAATCACGTTTTATTTGTTCCTCGGAGTTTGATTATAAACTGAAGGCCTCACAGGTGATACTCTATAAAAACGAGATGTCTAATAAGAGATAAAAATATATTGAATTCGGTGACTACTCATAACGAGGAGGCGCACTTGGAAAGACAACACTGGCTACACTTTTCTACCAAAATCTTGATAAAGGATCTTCCGAAGGAATGGATATTCAAACGATCCTTGCTTAACTTTTAGCATTTTCATTATTTATACCAATCAAATTATTATCAATTTTTGACGTTTCAATTTGTTTTTTGATCGTTTCTGATTGCATCATCGGTAGATTTTCTTTAGATGTTAATCATGTCTCCTACTTGTATAACAATGAATAAGATAATGAGCCCAAAGATAGCATTGTACGCTGTACGACCAAAAATTAAAAGATTGCAAAACACTTGATTCATTGTCGATCGATTTCGTATCGTCTATTGATACATCATCAGGGCATCAAGTCAAATCAGCAAAATGAGGTTTATATACAAATTAAAATGATCAAGTAAACACAGTTAAGAACAGCTAAAATGAAATTTACAATAGAATGGAGAGGTATTTGCGCATTTACAATTACCTCTCTGTAGTACAATTAAAAGATATGCAACGGAACAGAAGAATCGCATTCGTTCAATAAATTATCAGTTTCATGCATTTTAATCAATATAGATTCAGCTATGCGAGTGTGTTTAGTACGGCAGACAATAGAAAATTCATTGGCTGTCCGCTTATAAATGTGCTTTGTAACTTCAGAATCTTGCGGTCTGCCTTTGATATGCTCATCATACGAGTAATCAGGTGCCTACGAGTCTCACCAGTAGCAACTGTCGCCACATGCCCCACATTGAATTTGTAAACTAAATTAGAGGTGAGACTCGTAGGCACCGGATCTTTGTTGGGAAAGATACTGCGAGTTTTTGAAGGTTTTTAAAAACTACGGAAAGTTTGTGGTTTTCTGGTATGACACGGTTAACGTCATGATCAGTTTTCAATGTCTCCTTTTTTTTCTTTCACGTAAGGCAGCTTCCGAAAAAGTGTATAGAAATATTCAAATTCGAATTTTAACAGAGTTTTGCGAAATAGCATTGTCAACTTTTTGTTTGATCTGTTAATGAAATTTTGATTGTAGCCATTTTGCATAAATATCGACAGAATTTTTTCGAACGATTTTTCATAAAAATGATTATTACTACAAAGATGCTTGGCACGATAAATCAAAGCCCTGATGGCAGCAGTCTTGTACCTGAACGGGGAGAAAGCCTCCTTCGGTGTATAGACACCTGTGTTAGTCGACTTAACCGCCCACTCAGTTCCAAAACCATCATCAAGCTTTTTTATCACTCTCAGTGTCCATTGTGAACTGAATATTCTTGTGATGAGTATTTAGATATTTCAAAAAGTTAGAAGCTTCATCTTCATTTTTGATGATGGCAAAAACATCATCAACGTAACGACGGTAGTACAAAGGAGCACGATCAAATTTGCTCTCTATCATATTCATGGCAAACATGGCAAGAGTAGGAGCCAATTTTGAGCCCATAGCGACTCCATCATGTTGAGTGTACAACTTTCCGTTAAATTGAAACAGAACATCTTTGCAGGCTAGATTCAATAATGTTTCCAAGGTGATGCGGCTGATAGGAAAATTGCCGAAGTCAATCAAACCACTAATATGGTCTATCGTGTCAAACGAGGCCGCCGAGGCTGACATTTAGATCATGTCGCTGAAGTGATATGGCACATTTGGTATTTCACATGGCTATAAACAATCTATGACGTTTCCGAGATATGAGATACACAGTAGTAAAAATGATCATCCATGTATAACTAGGACATGGATCAATCATGGACTTCTAATGATCAATCCATGCCATGATAGGTAACAGAAGATATCATTTCACACAAACAAAATGATTTTATTGACAATTGAATTGATATATTGATTGATTGATGAGACAGTTGAAGTGATATTTTGATAATCACTGTTTTCTGGTCATAGAATGAATCTACACACAAAGAACGTGTGGATGCATAAATGATTCTAAGTTGGTGATGGAAAGATAGATGAAAAGAAATTGAAATACAAAACGTTGAAACAATGTTGTTTCATGATACTTTTGAAAATAAACGTAGTCGCCAAGATGCTTTTAATGGGAAACATAGCGCGAGCGCTTTCGAGGCCTCTAATCACGCGTACAACGGCATAGATTGTCTTTTAATTTCTGCTATTCCCGCTAATATGTCATGTGAAACAAATCACAGCAATAGAGTACATACCGTCTATGACTACCGCACATCGAATTTACAACGCTCAAGCTCTATGCTGAGACAGACTGATTGGGATATCTTGATTCCAAGTTCACTTGATGCTACTACTATGTACAACGTGTTTAACCATCATATCCGTCAGATTGTCAATGAATGCATTCCTGATCGCGAAGTATCAATGTCATCTACAAACAAAGATTGGCTGTCCTCACTCACAAAATCACGGATAGTTCAAAGATTGGAAGCATACCGAACACAAAATTGGTCTAGGTATATGCAGTTACAAATGAAAGTAAACTTGAAATAGATAGATCGAAGCGACTACATCAAAACGCATGAAGGATGGTCAAACTGCTTGGAAGGTTGTGATCAAAAATATCAGGTTGGAAAAATTGTGGTTGGAGCAATATGGTTTCAAAATTTGGCAGTCCAACTGTTGTTGCAAATTTGATCGCAGACAAGTTAGCCGAACTTTTAAAAATCATCTAATGGAATTTATCCATATCGCCAAATAAATGATTCTGATGACTGGAAATTTTCACAATACCTGAGCATGTTGTATTAAAACAGCTTCAGAATTTATCAATGCGTAAATCTGCTGGTCAAGATTTCATCTCAACTAAGATATACATTGAAATAGTCCCATTATTATCTATGCCACTCAAAAAAGTATTTGATGATGCCTAATATATCGCAGCACTTATATCCAGATGCCATGAAAAGATCCGTGATTTCACCCCTTCCAAAGACTTCACCTGCTGACATAAGCAGATTTCGACCTATTTTGCACATTGTCAACGCAAGCAAAGGTTTTTGAACGATGCATCTTTGGATTTTTGAGGCCTACTTTTGAGAAACTTTATGGCTGCTCCCAACATGGTTTCCGTAAAAATCATTCCACGACAACTGCGCTTGCTTAAATGATGCAGAATGTGTACAGTTTCTACGACAATCCTGACAATATACATGTAGGTGCTTCTATAGTCTCTTTCGATTTGTCCGCTGCCTTTGATTCTGTAAATCATAATCTGATGCTGGAAAAAATTTATTTTCTTGAATTTTCCGATGGTCCTTGTCAATTTTCTTGTGCAGCTATCTTTGCGATCGTACCTGCATTGTGAAAATTGATGGTGCTTTTTCAAGACCTATAAATATGAGTCGAGGTGTGCCACAGGGTTCAGTTTTGGGTCCGGCAATTTTTGCTATCTTTATATCTGATCTGTCTTGTATGTTTATATTTCTTTATGATTCTTATTTCAATCAATAAACGCTAACTTGACTTGACTTGACTTGACTTGAAACCTATGTGCAACGAAACAAGAGATGTTACATATGCTAATGACATAAGTTTTATATTGCCTCTATCAAAGCATTGCCCTAAGAAGACTCTTGCAAGCTTTATTAATCAAGAGATTCAGAATGTCGAAGACTGGTGTACTCTAAATGATCTTGCTTTGAATAGTGAAAAATCAAGTGTCATTTACTGTATGAAGAACAACATAGAATGTAACTTTGATGTCACTTTAACTATGAAGTCCAAATTGAAGGTGTTGGGTTGTGTGTGTGACGAATTAACAGCAAGCTCACATGGAATGATCACATCAGAGATGTTGTTTTAACACAACAAAGTTCAATGGCATTCGGCGGAATTTTATATCTTTAGGAAGGTAAAGCGATATACAACAAGAAAAGATCTTATGACTATATACATGTATTATGCTTTGTTAGATCTTTGATGGAATATAGCCTGTCCGGTTTTCGTAGCTTGCCAAAAATGTTGGAGAAAAAGAGCGAGCAAAATCAACCGAATACAGAAGAGAAGCACTCAAATTTATCACGAGTGATCAAGATGGCAAGGATGAATCATTATATTTGCACAGGATCTTCGTGAGAGACGATTTGAAATAAGCAAGAGAATGTTCAAGAAGATTTCAAAGAACAACGGTCACGGGTGGGCTCTTCTTCATAAGTATTTACTAAAAGGCTTCATTACTCTTCCCACTATAGACTGCCTCTATGTAATATTAAGAAGGTTAAAATCCTCTTTCTTTCCGTTTGTGTCTATCACTCATGAACTGTGAATGTCGAAAAAGTCTTGAATTCCACATCACTCAGCAGTAACTTACTTTCTAGTTTTTCATTCATTTGTGACTTTGTGCAATTCAAACATTTTTTTTGTGCATGTCATATTTGAAACTATTTTAATCATATATTTGTAACTATGATTTCCATTTCTGGATGAAAATATTACACCACTATTATTATTATTAGATGATGAAGTAATATGACAGAATGATTGTGTGTATAAATTAAGGCGTATTCACTGCGACAAAATGGAAGATATCTGGCAAGATATCAAGACAATAGTGGACGGTTGAGCTTTGTATATACTTTATCTTTTATTCGTGGCATAAATACTTCGGGAGAGAATACTATTAGTTTTGAAAATGTATTTGAATAAGGGACAGAACTACCAAGGTAACGATAGACTATAAATGAATTCCTCTTTGTATTCACAAAGGTAGGGGCACGCTTCCAAGAATTCGCAGAGGCACAAAGATATGTTTAGATAGCGCCACGCAAAATAGAAAAATAGGTCACGAAAGAATTACCTTTAAAGTCATCATCTAACAATTCAATTCACATGTTTACAGACTAGAGGATGTACACAATCCACGGTTTTCACTCCGGGCTACGAATCCCAACATCGGCAGATGCTCCATTGATGCGATCCCCCCGGGGAATGCCAGAATGTTTTGAAACGATTTTGTTCTTTTTCGAACAAGTGAGCAGCTTCAACAACTTCAGACATCAACCTCTGTGATTGGTCGTTTCTGACCTCCGGACCATCTACATTTCCAAGAAGCTAGTGACGTGTTTAAAAGCAGCATGTGGATTGAGCGGGCACTTTTGACGCATTTGGTTGATCTGTTTTTTAGGAAAGGAGAGGAATGCGACTTTTCGCAGAATAACTACTTCCGATCATATTGGTTTGTTTCTAGTGTTTATCAGAGGCAACGCATTTTACTTATCAGCATTTTTCTCCATCACTGTTTCAGTGAGTGCGAAAGCCCTGCTATTTCTCAAAATCAATGCCAGTGGGGGTAGTTAGTAGTACTGCGAAATAGGAAATAATCCGCAATAATTGAATGCTTTGATAATCAGATCTGTTCTAATTTTCATATGATCCCCAGACAATTCTGAATGTGTGGTGGAACTCAATCTTACTCAAATAAATTCTTATCTGATTAAATCAAAATATTGGGATACCTTCATTCCGACCATTTCGATTTCAATGGCTTATTAAAGTTGTGTGCCCAGAGACTGTAACCTATGTAGCGAATGAGGAGGCAAACATACGTTCTAGGTAGGCACACCTTTGTGAAGAGTGCACAAGAGTCGAAACATCATCGGCAGATTCCTTCCAAGACTTCTCGTGTGGCAGTTTGCAGCCTGATCTTTGTTAAAGGTTAATCCCGTGCCCGAGAAGTAAGCCGGATACTTCTTTCGAGGCATTTCTTCGAACCCAATTTTTGAATCAGAGTGGGACCGCCCTGCAAGGAGCGGATATTGCCCAAAGTAGAAAGCATGATATAGGGATTCTCACAAATATTATTTTCGTACCGTGAAGTACTTCAACCTTAAATGAGAAAAAATGAAGTTGATATCAACGTTTCTCGGTTATTGGGGTATGTTGGACCTCAACCCACAACAACTTGAATACTATTGACTGATATTGAATTTGAACATTCCATATGAAAACATGAAAATTGAAAATCTGATATGCTTATTGAACATTCCATTTTAGAGAATGATTCATGAGGAAACAATGTAAAAGAATACAGAAATTATCAACGAAGCACTAATTCACTACCTTCATATATGATGAAAGTTGTCTGACTTCAATTGAAAGTTGTTGACCTCGTTTTAGGATGACATCATTTTTAAATTTTTTTTAATTTCTTCAAGCGAATTCTCAGAGATCAAAGGCGCTACAGCTTAAAGGGCAGGCAAATATATATGCAGACAATCTTCTTACTATGATTTGAATAAGAAATCAGCAGCAATAACAATATTTTGAGTGAGACATAGATATTCAAAACGTCATATCAAGTTCTCAATTACACACGGTCCAACCCACCCCAGTCTACCCTATTGAATGATTTATGCAATATAGGACCTATAACATTACTTATTATTTCAAAATGTTTTATGCGATCATAATGTGCTAAAACGATAATTGCATTGATGAAATACAATCTGTCAACTTTGAGAGCGAGAATCCGAGAGCATTGCCTATACGATGTTAAGCCTTCGATGCTGTATAAATTCTTACCTTAGGCTGTACCATGATGATACTGAAAAAAATGTCCTTCTTCTTTTCTATATTTTGGTAGATAGTTACTGCTTTACTGGATAGACATCTAGACGAAGTCGAAAGCTCTCTTCTATATACAATCCTTCTTTACTTTCTCTTTGGTTTGATTTCGCTCAAGCTACTGAATCTCAGAGATAGACGAAACCTCATCATTTCCTTGCCTAATCACATTGACAAACAGCAGTTTCGTAGCAAATAATAGTAATAATAGACATATATTGAAATATAAACAGCTGTGATCGATCATCATACAAGAAGATGAATGCATGCAAAAGGCACTAATGAAGTCACACTTCTACTTCCTCATCATCAAATTCCTCAATATGTGAGATTGGAATATCCCATGAAACAAGAAGAGTCACATCAATAATTAAATCAAATAATTTCAGGTTTAAGGAATTCGTTCATTTAATGGATATTGGATATCATTCACGTTGGATGTCTTCAGTCAAGTGTGTTAAGCAGAAGTAGTATCGCTGAAATATTTTCCCATCTTCTTCATAAGTCTATTTCATGCATTTCTGATGTGGTCTTCGTCTCTGAGTGATTTGACTGTGGCGAATATTTGTTAACGATTTTGCAGATTTTTGAGATGTTAGCTATCAGTCTTTTTAGTCCAAAAACATCCAAGATATCTATCTCATTTCATGAATATTTCCGGTGTACATATTGCTATCCGTGACTTGGAGGATTCCATCATATATTCAAGATGCAAGAAAGCTTACGAGCTACATGCACAGATTACAGAGCCGCACAGTTATCCAACCTTCTACCTTGAGGGCAGCCGATCGAATGCATCAAATATTGGGCAAATAGCTTATGCACTTAAGTTTGAATTTTAAATCCTTGTTTCTCAAGAAATATGAGAAATTGAAGGATTTTTTCCAATAGTGAAAAGCAAATGTTCAATATTGACTGTCAAAGCCTTTGTAAATTCAAGCTCATGCAATGCATCATATAAAATCTTGCAGTCGGATTTTTGCATCGTATATACGGAATTACGATCATGGTTGCGTGCAGGATTCAAGTCGTCAACTCGTTAACTTCTCTTCTCTAATTATACAGGGTGACTCAAAAGTCTTAATCGGGTTTCTCAGATTGAGATTTCTCAGCAAGCATTTATACCATGAACTTAATTTTCGTTTATGCTGTAGAGGAAGAACCAGAATTTCCAAGAATGCTTGCTATTTATGTACGCTGGAAATTAGCTCTTCTAACTTTGGTACAAAGTATGACGCGTTTTTTGAAGTTTTCAAAAGTCTTTGTGATTGTGACTTTCGTCACGGACTGGACTGCTTCAGTAATCTTCACTCGCAGTTCTTTGCTGTTCGTTGGCCTATTCTTGCACACCATTATCTTGATATGACCCCACAAAAAGTAATCAAGAAGCGTCAGATCTGGACTCCACTGGATCAAGTGACCAGTGACCGTTTCGGCCAATCCATCGATTAGGGAATTGGATGTTGAGAAATTCTCTGACTTTTAGACCCTAATGAGGCGGTGGGCCATCTTCATGGAAAAACGTTGTCGACAATCGTCGTAATTCACAGATATCTAGACCTAGGCTTCAATTCAACGACATTGCATGAAAACGTCTTGCATTACTAGTGCGCCAAGGTAGAAGTTTGATATCCATCATAGCAAGTACCAATCACATATTAATGGAAATGGTTAGCTTACCTTTCTTCTTTATTATCTTTCTTCATTGCTGCCTTTTATTTACCTTTCGCTATTGTTTCAATGGACGTGCATTAAGGTTTGTTCATGTTTTGTAGGTCAGTCCGATTTATCAGATGTCATGAAAAACGTCATTCGCCTAAAACTTTTTTCCTGATTGACTACAGCCACAAATAATTTTTATAAAATCTAGTTCATTGAGTAGATTAGTTCATCTTATATTGTTGAAGCATTATTTTATTCTGGAGTTGACGACATCACACTAGGTGACATGCCACGCTCAATCACGCGTAAACTACGCGCAATTACTGTTAGACTTTGCGTCTCATGTGTCTGCATACATCAGAGGCTAAACAATGTGATAGGACCTCAATTTCATGCTCAGGGTAGCAGAACGGTTCATCCGTGATTCAAGCGGCAGCGCGGACAACCGTAGACGACGCGTGAACTATAAAACGCGACAATGCGCTCGCGCCCCCCGCGCGTATTCATAAACATTCCCCATGTTTTAACAGCATCAGAACAATCAAGTGATTTCTGACTCTTAGTGCAGCGCGTATGTACGCGGGTAGAAGAATAGAATGTCCTTGTACAGATGTTTGGGGTGTTCCGTAATTACGCGTGGCATGACACCTAGTGCACGACGACGTCTTTCTAATAAGATGGCACACAAATACGTGACAATACCCCAGACCGCCTCATTCGGTTTCAAAATCGAATGTGAGGGAATTTCTTAACATGCAATTACTTAATAAGGGGGGCGATGGATTGTATAGAGATGATACGGTCCAATCCCTTTGCCAGCTAGTAGCCGAGATCTGACGCCTCTTGATTAACTTCTGTCTATAAGAAGGGCCAACCAACAGCAATGAACTGTCAGAAAAGTCAACTGAAGCAACATTTTTGCTTTAAGTCAACGAGAGAACATTTTTAAGCAGAAAAGTTTTTCGTGACATCCGCAATAAATTGGCTTATCGCTTCATAACATCAGTCGAAAGCCAGGTTGGACGTTTAGACTGGATTTCCTTAAGCAAATGCAGTTACATGCACATAACCGCAAAAATATCTGCTTCTTCCTCTGCGGTATAAGCGAAAAAATTAAATTTGTGCTGCTAATACTTAAAGAGAAATCTTGATTTGAAACGCCATTAAGATGTTTTGAGTCACACGCATTATCCTGATGCACTCTGAAGTATATTACATTAATTATTTTGATTTCCACCGTTTGGGTTCTTTTGGTCCTTATCAATCAAATTTTATTAAATATGGCTGTAAGATGGTAGGTATTTGCCGCTTCTTCTATCAGATCCTGAAATAAGCACAATTATGCATATAATAAAATCAGACTATTAGACTTATAACGTTCGCAAAACAATTAGCAAATGTATTTTTTGTAAAAAGACGGCACCGATAGCCTGTCCGGGGAAGACTTCAACAATTTTTAAACACAAAAATTCTATGAGGTCTTAAACACTCACGTTCGCCTTTCATTCAGGCTTTCGTCAGCACGGTTCGGAGATGGCACCAGACAAGTTTAAGAATATCTAGAATTGGCACAGCTATACATCGCTGCGATTATCATCCGCACAGGCGATGGCCAGGATGAATAGCAGCCTGGTTGTGCAGGAGGCCGACCTAAGTCCGAGGGTACCGTGGCCATTGATGCAGACTGGTGCAGAGCCGTTGCACGGCGAAGGAAGGTATGAACGAGAGGGCGGAGGGCTAGAGGGAGCTGGTAGAGGGGCTTTAAGCGGGTGGGCCTCGGCCAGGGAGATGACCCCAGTGTTGGAAGAGGTGTGTGCGGGGGGCAGCTAGCATGCAGGGATTAAACGGCAGGGTGGCCGTATGGCGTCCCGCCAGTTGAATGGATGAAGGACGAGCGTGACATTGGGTGGGATGGGTCTGTAGAAGATGCAGTGTCGGAGGGTAGAACGGCAGGTGAGGCGGGGACGGAGCCACTGGGAGTCGGGGGGAGGGAGCGGGGTGTGAGGGACGGAAAGACACGTTTTTGTGCAGAGCAGCGAGCAGGAAGAGGCAGCAGGGGCAGAAAAGGATGGCATGGGATGGAGAAGGAGTATAGATGAAGGACGGTGGCTCAGTTAGGGCCCAGGCAGAGGGGGCTGGGGTGGGACATGGGGATAGCGGATGGGACGTGCAGTGCCGGGAGAGGTAAGTGGGTTTAAAGTGAAGGGGGGTGCTAGACTCAGGGGCTGAGGAGGCAGTGATATGAGAGTGCGAGTGGGGCAGCGGCAGGGGGCGTGGGCGGATATGGGGGATGTGGGACTGGAGAGTGTAGGTAAGAGCGGTGGGGTGCGGAGAGGCTAGCACACCAGGAGGAGGGCGGAGGCCCGGGTAATGAGAGGGAGGGAAGCGGGGTGTTGGTGAATTATACGATGGGCGCTCTACCCGAGGGAGGCCGAGTGGGAGGCAGGCGGGCTGGGTGGGGGAGGGAGCAACTAGGCGTAGAGGAGGGTGAAAAGGGCGTTCGATTTGCAGGGAGAGGTGTCCTGGAGGGGAGGGACGGGGAGATAGTACGTAGTGCAGTAGGGGTGGGGATGTGAGGTACGGCTACCGTGGGTGCGGGGGCCTGAATAAAAACAAAGAAGGTGAACACCGGCCTATAGTGAGCAGGGGGCCAGCTGTATAGGGCCGGGTGCCGCAGGGAGCGGTAAAGGGTAGAGGGTCGGTGCAGGAGAGAGTGAGGAGATCCGATTCAGGGGTATTCGATGGCCGGGTGGGCGAGGAGGTAAGAGAGCCATCGGCTTCAGCTTGCTCAGCCATTCCAGATATTTCAAGCTACTTTGGGGCAATTCCGAGCCCGCAATTTTTGTGCTTAAATAGTTCAAGTTTGAGGACATCTTTCTTATTCTATGCCACGCGCAATGGCACTCCACAATCTTCATAATTAGCAAATTTGCAAGTTGCAAGTTACCGGGTCATGTTTATGGTGTGCATGTTAAGTGAATCCAGTCATTAATACAGCATTGTTGTAAATTATACATGTACCGTGTTATTGTATATGATTTCAATGCAGAGATATACATGCACATACATATGTAAATCATTCTGAACTACTATGCTTGTGCCTTGACAGATTGTAAATTGATTCGTAGTGAATGGTGCATCTGGCATGTTTGCGAAACCTACGGTGTTACTATATGGCTGAATGCTTGTGGGGGGAGCTCCCAGTAGATGGATTTCAATCAAACGGCAAAGCTCTGTCTAACTACTACTGATCCAAGGAACGGGCACCCTCGCATTGCCAATTAATCTCAAACGATTGAAAGAAGTGAATAGAAAAACATTGCTTTTTACCCTCATCAAGCAAATTGTATTTGGTATTAAGTCCGCGTTTAAAAAAAAATCGTACGATTACCTGTCATTCAAGAATCGCGCGATTTGATTCCGTCGCCACGATTAGGCCTAATCGTGCAGAATCGATTAACTGCTTTCCGCACATTACTGTGATGGAATGAAAACTTTAAAAGGCAAACTTAAGCAGAACGGTTTGTTCTGTAAGAATACAATGAGAAAACTGCAGCCTGCACTTTGAAAAATTATGAGAATTTCAATTTGTCATGGTCTCCAGCGCAGGCACAAATTTTTGTAAATAGTCGATTCAACAGGTTACTTCAAATATATTCAGAAGTATACCAGCCTATATTAAGAATGTACCCCAACAGACACGATTTCCACACGTGTGGGTCCTAGCATAGCCATGTATATCAGGGGCGTACGCGTGCGTCCAGACCAATAGGCTTTCACTCGGCATTGGAATAGGCTCAGTTTTCTTTACATGCTCATGTCTCTTAATGTCTAGCGATTGGACCAAGTGCTTAATTTTTAAGCACTTCAATTAATTAATTAGTGCTTAATACTTTCGTTTTTAGGTACGTTAAAAATGGGCCTAAGTAACCAGGTTTTAGTTATTAATCAATCTAGCACCACCAATGTATCCGAAAAGAAAAACACTGTTTCTTCAGAATATTCTCTTGTTTAAATATCTGCGAAATCTCAATCAATTGTACCGACAAGGTTTACGAGTAGGCTTATTATCAGCCAAAATAAATCCACTGTAATTTGTATAATAGAAGGAGTCAGGGAAAGTCTATTTAAACACGTTTTTTGACGTCGTTTTGGGGGAAGTCCTTCTTGAATGTGATTCGAACCAACAGGGGCGAGTTGAGCTTGGGTTTGCAGATAGAGGTTTTTTTTCGCAGCAAGTCACATTGAAATGATGTTGTGTTTCGCTCACCTTTCAGCAATATCCATGTCGGCAAAATGTAGCATGGCTTGGATGAGGCTAATGAGCTGGGCCTTTGACGAGCTTCTGCATTAGTTCTTGAGGAAACGGTCAGAGAATCTATTCTTGTTCATTTTCTCCAAACTTTGATTCATGGTTAGTGAAATGGAGGTGGAAAACTGTTATGCTAAATTCATGTTTGAAGTCGGCATTGACGTCAATTGATTCAGATTGTCCAGGCTTATAATATACATTCATGTATACGCCATGAAGGAATATTTATGATTGGGCGCTTTAGTAAGTTTCTGCTATCACTTTTCTTGATTTTTTTTAATTTTCTGTTATTGTCTCGATTTTACGGAGTAAAAATGAATCCCTGAACACCATATGCCTGACGTTTATTACGGTGTGAGTGTGTTTTGACAAACATCTTCGAATCCTATAAAGCAAACGGTTCTGAAGTGATTGAAGTAACATCGATCGAAGAACAAGTACTTCAAAATATTCCTCGGCTACCTGCGGTCTGGGTATTCACCGTGATGTTTTGTTTTCCTGGGATTTCCAGCGATCGCAGGTAATCACGTTGAAATGAACTGCTTACTTCTTTAAATCCATGAAGCTAACAACAGCCTGGCAGGCCTGTGTCATCAAGGTTTCGCTTGGCATAAGCTATCCATTCCCCTTCGTTCGAGTTCTCTCTCATTCAGGGAAAGCCTCTTTCGGATAGTTCATGTGTGCTTGTTTTTACTAGCATGATTGAATATACTCGTAGACCTCTTTCATCCAATGCAGTTGAACTCTTGACGGAACTGAACCAAGAGTCTGCAATCAACAGTTCTCCCTGATCCATGATAGTCCCTTTGTCAGTATTCGCAACACTTGCAGGCTGTGGTGGCTCCATATTCTGAAACGTTCTTTTTCCCCTCGCATTCCCTCTCTTTTCCTTCGTTTAATTCTTTCTTAAGAACGATGTTCGGACCGCGAGGTCCGACATATCCTTGATTTCATTGCCTGGATCGGTCGTCGGTTTGCCGAATAATTTTTGACTTTTTCCAGTCAGTCCTTTATGGAAAGATTTTAACCATGCTTTTCATCCAGACGAAGCCGGTCCCCAGGGGGCTAAGAGCGCATTGGAAGTTTTTTCGTTGACGCTTGTTGATGAAAGTCAATGATATTCTTCATCGGAAATTTCTTCTGCCTTCGAAAACTTCAGATACTGCAGCATGATGATTACTCAGATCAACGTTTATATGAAAGTCATGATGATATCCTAGATATTTAATCATTTATTCATATTTAACATGAATGAATGAATATAGTTTATTCATTTATGGTTGATTATCGCCCCATATTAATGCAGCAGTTTTAACTCATATTCAGTATTATATACACATACAATTTCCAAAGGAACTTGAAATAGGAAAGTGCTTAATATTTCCACTTTTCTCTTTAATCCATGATAGCACTTTTAGGAAAAACTATTAAGTGTGAATACTTGACTGCTATACATATCATTCGTAAGATATAGGCCTAGGAATTAGCACAATATCAATGGTTTGGCGGGTTTGCTTGTGTCAATTTCTTGCTTTCGTCGTTTTCAGACGCGTGAAAAATACCCACATTTTCTGTTAATTATCAAATAAAAATATTGATAGGTTTCTCAAGCCGTTGCCTGTTATCTTTTATAACAATTCATATCGTTCCTCTTTTGCAGAAAGTGGTCCAGAGTTATTAGCGGTTGTAGTTTTGAAGAAATATGCTTTCAAAGTGGAGTACTTAATTTTGAAAACTGCTTACAAGAAAGTTGCATTACACAAATCGGCTATTTTGATCATTGTCAACAAAATATTATTATTAACAGGGTGTCTCTAACTAAATAAAGTGATACAGCTTCTTTTCAAAATGGTTAGAAAATTGCTTAAAATTAAGCATTTTCGTGGTCAAATTATCATTAACCGCCTTACTCAAGGAACTGATTATCCCCTCTCTGTCCAGACCACATTTTCTCGAGAAAAAAGGAGGCAAGGTCAACAGTTTCTTGTGTTTCTCACGGCTGGTCAGTCACTCACATGATTGAAATTTTGATGCATTAAAATGTCTTGTGTATTTCCTATTTCTTTCTCTGTGAGTGCTTTCAATTTTTATATCAGGTGCTGGCCTACCTTGCTTGACGACTGTCATCTTTTCAGTATATTCCCTTCGGACGAAAGGCGTGATTATGATCTCATCTGCAGTATCTGGGTGTTCGAGTCAGATGCATTACCCTGCATTCATTGGAGAACGCTCATCATATGATCGCAGTCTTGTCTGAACGTCAGCCATCTGCTACTGTTGACGTAGTGACCTCTCTGACATAAAGCGAATCCAGGAACAATTGGGTTGCGGTTCCCTTACTATATTTAGGTACCGCGCCTCGATCAAGAATAGCGGATAATTTCATTGCAAAAATTGGAGAAGGTAAAGCGTTGTGTCTATCGGGAAAGCCAATATTGGCGCGGGCGCGTGCGCTTACTACCTCACACACACAACTCTCTTTCGCTCTGTCTGAACATCAATGCTCCGTCTGAACACACGACCAGTTTGTGTGTCTAATTGTTCGAAGAAAAACAGCTGTGATTCGAGCACGTGTTGCAAAACTGTTCATTGAGGTTGAGCGTCTGACTTTGAGACGGAAACTGTGCACAGCTGTCACGAGAAGCTATCGAATTTAAATGAATGATGACACTTTTCATTTTTATAGTTGTTGGAAAATAATTTTTGAGGATGCGCCGAAGGCCTCGCAGGTACGGAGAAGACGCCACTGATGCATATATATCTAAGATGAAATTGACTGCTTTAATGTAAAAACAAATGCTAATACTTTTTGTAAACTATGTCTGATGTAGGCCTCTGAGTGTTTGAGAATCCAAAGTTACAAACAAGTCGATCGAAGTAGTAGTAGACAATAGAAATCATAAGAATACAATATGAACATCTAACATCCAAATTTTCATTTAACAATTTTCAAGTTGATCAAAATGATCTTAAACCAAACGGCGGTCAAGTTCATAGCACCATATCAGACTCTCAAGTTGACCGGGGAGTTACGGTCACTTGAACCTTTTAAATATTACTATCTGTAACAAAAGTTTAACCCCATTTTTTCACTAGATTTTTGCAAAGATAAAACAAACAATTCAGCAATACATTAATTGTTTCTATTGTGTTACAACCACAATTTCTAATGTAAAAATCATTCCAACTAGCCTTTTGATTTAGCAAAATGTTTTTAAGTCCCTTAATAATGAGTTGGCCCACCTCGATTATGAATAACCTCTTGTAATCTCTGAGGCATTGAATGAACCAACCGCTGACAAAGTTCCGGGGATATTTCTTTGCACCAAACCAACGCGAATGACAAACCTAAGATCGTCTAAATTGGAGGGGCGATGAGCAGCCACTTTGTTCTTTAATATGCTCCATGCATGCTCGAAGGGATTCGGGTCTGGACTGTTTCCCGGCCAATCCAGAACGGCTATGCCGCTGCTTCTCAACCATGACGTAACGAGGCGGCTCCGATGGCATGGAGCGCCATCCTGCATGAAAATAGAACACTCCGATACTTCTAAGTGAGTCCGAAGCTTTTCTCTGAGGATGCTCAGGTATCTTTAACCATTCATGGTTGTACCTTTTGGTAAAAACGACAATGCACTTCGACCTCGGGCGGAAAAGCAACCCCAAATCATCACTGATGGCGGGTGTTTCACTGTTGGGATGCTGTAGCGTGGATTTTGGCGTTGATCAGGAGGACGTCGAATGCGAAGGACTCGGGAACCGAACTGGCAGATTCATCTGACCAAAGGACTTGACTCCACATTTTTGGGGTCCAGTGTGCGTGTTGGCGAGCAAAGTGGAGACGCTTCATCCTCATAGTCTTGGTCAGAAGAGGCTTCTTGGATGGACGGTAAGACTTGAGCTTGAATTTATTGGAAAGTCGTCGAGTGATTAGCATCCTGCTTACCCCCAACACCTCTGGAACACAGTTCTCGTACAATTTCAGTGCCATCCGTCGAATCAAGCGGTCGTCATTCTTCGTAGTTTTTCGTGATCTTCCTGCTCGAGGCGCATCCTGAAAACGCCCAGTCGAGCGAAATTTCGTCAATGCGTTGTGGACGGCGGATTTTGAGCATCCCATGATGTCGGCAATTTCTCTCTGAGTCTTGTTGCAATTAAAATATGCAACGATTTCAGCACGTCACTGGTTGACAAAATTGCGGAA
>CAJQUW010016216.1:0-65678 GCA_907163375.1 Prostheceraeus crozeri
TTTTTAAACACAATTACATTTCAATTTAAAAAATGATGGTTTGAATTTTCAAATGTTATTTTTAGGAGCAAGATCTACACTGTAAACTGTAGGGTACGAAAACTGACTGATTTTAGCTACTAAAACGATATACAAAACAAGAATTACAAAATGTACGAAAGCACTATTGTTCGTGCTCATACACTACGAAGGCTATCGGGTTTCCTATTGGATTGTCTTTATCATCCAATAGGACAGCCAATCGCTGTCGCAGTGTATGAGAATGAACAAAATAGCTTTCGTACATTTTGTAATTCTTGTTTTGTACATCAGTTTCGTAAGTAGCTTTGACATTGCACAGTCTACAGTGTACGTGGAATGAAAAAGTGATGCCACCATCGTATAGAGCATATCCAAAATAGTTGTACCCTATTATGTTCTGCTAGATAAGTTGATGTTTTAGAAGATCCTAGGGGCTCTAATACTTCACCGACAAGAAAAGGCCTGAAGCAAATAAAGTTAAAGCGATCCAATGCGTCATTAAGCATTACAGAAAAACATAATTGAAGATGGCGAGTAATGCACTGGATGCTGGCCGATTAGAGCGCGGTCGATACCGGTTTTCTGCTGAAAAGCCAATTAGGAACATGCTCACGAGTTCTGTCACCAAGTTCTAGTTGTTGTTGTAAAACTAGTAATTCATATATGAAAATAAGAAAACTTGGAAATTTGACGTAACGAACAAAATATGACAAAAATCATATAACTATATACAAAACACATCTATCAAAAACATAATATGACAGGAGTTATGATGTAATTCGAATACTTTCCACTTTCTGGACATCATAAGCCTCCGTTGCAACGATTATTAGCTGCATAATTGATGGATTACAATTTCTATAAAAGCATCATCCTAGTGTTTCATAACACTCTTCACAGCAGACATTCTATAATCGGTGATCAGGACGAATGATAGTGAAGCAAACAAAGCAAGTCACGAACTCAACTGTCTAGTCATCCGATGTGTTTCAACTTGACAAGATCTGATTCGAAAGAAAGATTAACAACATCCTGTCTACGATTGATTATTTGAAAATGCTAGGACGGAAATCCTTCATGTCAGTGATTATAATGCGTAACAACTACCGGAGTTGATTATAAAAAGCGGACCGCCTTAATTATGTCGAATTCAAACGATTCTCATGTCTTCCATACGTGTCGCACTTAAATGAGCAACATATCACTGTGTTCCCAGCTTTCAAATGAGCTATGAAAAGCCTATATCCGTTCATAGAGTAAGTATATACGCAGTAGGTAGAGAGTCGACTCAAAAAATGTCAGCATGTTGTGAAAACTTTCATATCAAAGGAATTTTTGCGGAGACTGCGTTCCTGTGGTCTAAAAAATATTTGATCAATTTGAAAAAAATAGATCTTTGCAAATTGTTCATGTGTTTATGCTAGCGTGTTCATGACGTGTGCTCTTGTGTTTATGCAGTGTATAATAGTGATTTGCTACCTCTATATAAGTACGCAATTTGAAGCTTACCGGATATCAAAATGAATAAAAATGTACTAGCAGGGGTCTTAATTAATCGGAAATTAAGTTGATTATCAAGGAAATTTCATGAATCACACAATGCAAGTCTTCATGGAAATGTTGAGATCTTATTCTGCTTCTTGACTGAATTTTCATCTTTTTAATTCAATTTTCGTCGGAATGATTTTAAGATTCACTAAATTTATGCCTCGTTTCTTGAATCTAAATAGTAATCACTAGGTGACATGCCACGCGTAATTCACGCGTTTTTACGGAACACCCCAAACATCCGTGGTTAAGGATATTCTATTCTTCTACCCGCGTACATGCGCGCTGCACTAAGAGTCAGCAATCACTTGATCTGATGCTGTTAAAACATGGGAATGTTTATGAATACGCGCGGGCGAGCGTTTACAGTTTGCGCGTCGTCTACGGTTGTCCTTGTTGCCGCTTGAAAAACGGATGAACCGCTAAGCATGTTCTGTCTTCCATGAGCATGAAATTGAGGTCCTATCAGTCACATTGTTTAGCCTCTGATACATGCAGACACATGAGACGCAAAGTCTATGTTTTTCCTGTCTCTGCAAGGCATTGAAAATTTCTTTTTGCCCACTTGGTAAGTTCCACATGTGCCTTCGTTTTGAATCAGTTTGCATTTCTAGCAAAGTGATGCGCTTAAACAATCAAATTCTGTGATTGAAACATTCAGCGCTTATGAAATGGTACAATCTGCTGACATAATACTGGCTGCTGCAATCGAACAATGAGCAGCCAGTTCAACATTAAACACGACAAATTGTGCGAAGCTTCAGTGACTGCTGTCAGCCGGATCACACAGCAAAGAGACGCAGACGATGTCAAGTTCTACAAAGAAGTTTGTGAACGTTTTTTCGTGCGCCTGCTAACTTTTTTAATAATGATCGGAGGCACAATATTATTGAACAAACTTTCGCGCAATGATCTGAATTCTTCGAACCTGAAGGAACCGTGGCGATCGGAGCATTTTGAAGGAATTAACTGGAATCCGAGCGCACGACAATTTTTCCTATCTCTGCAAGGCATTGAAAATTTCTTTTTGCCACTTAGCAAGTTGCGATCGTTTTCAATCAAATTGCACTTCTAGGAAAATGATGCGCTAAAACAATCTAATTCTGTGATCGTATATGAAGTGATTTTTTCAAAACGCATCAATTTTTGACAAAATTGAAATGACCTCAGAATAATGAGGAAGAAGGTTTCTCCATTTTGATCTCATTACAGTGGAATTGAATTTTAAGTATTTGTTTTTTTTTCAAAAAGCGGCATATCGGCTTTGTATCTTCAAAAAGGGGAATATTTACTAAATCAGTCGAGCTTGTCTATCAAATAGATTGCTTTGATTGTTTCGATGCAAGTCACGAGATCAGCCGTGTTGTTGATCGTGACGTAACATCCATATCCTGTCTATCAGAGTAATATTCATCCTTTCTTGCTTTCACGGGCATGAATAGTAGTTGAACTGCATTTGATTCACCTGTCTTTATTCACGGACGCCTCAACGCCATGGATGTTTTGACGACACTGGTCGCCACAGTCGTGAATACACCGAGTGAATTGCGTAATGGAAATAGGAACGCTTAAAGACAAGTACTTCAACAAAAAGAAAACCAAAGAAGTCCAAAACTCATATATTATCAAAGGCTACATAATTTTTTAGGGTTTTAATTAACACTTTGTTATGTCATCAGTCGGCAACAATCCATTTGAAAATCCCAGGAGACACTCCCAGCTAGCAATTTTTATGTGAGATGTGTAATAACCACATGTGAAATGTTTATGATAGTCACCATACGTCGGAGCCACGTGAAATCCACATGCCAAAATCCACTTTGATTTAACAAACTTTGATCCACAACGTGCAGTCACCCAACAAATACCTCGAAGATATGGAGCGACCAAAGGCCGCCAGTTCCTAGGCTATATGCAGTTTATTTGGAATGCACCAGACTTGAAATTGTTCGCAACAAGCTTAATTATAGCTGCAGATCGACTGGAACCACAGAATTAGGCAGCTTGTCTCTACTTTTGTTTAGCTAGAAAGGAAGCATTAGAACATGTAGCGTTAATGAAATGGCACAATCTGCTGACATAATACCATAGCAATCAAACAATTAGCACTGAGCAGCCAGTTCAACATTAAACACGCCAAATTGTGCGAAGTTTCAATGACTGTTATCAACCGGATCACATACCAAAGAGACACAGATGATCTGAAGTTCTACGCAGAAGTTTGTGAACGTTTTTTTTCGTGCGCCTGCTATTTTCATTAATAATGATCAGAAGGACCAACATTATAGAGAAAACTTTTGCGCAGTGATCTGAATGCTTCGAATCTGAAGGAATCGGAGCATTTTGAAAGAATGTGATCAATGTAACCTTTGTTTACAGCTACAAAGTTTGTAAGGTATCAACCTATTTTCTTCAATCACTTTCCTCAATTTCATTTTTTCATAATGAATTTTCAAACTCAAACTTTTTTGAAAATTTTCAATTTTCAATTTTCAATTTCATATTTTCCTCAATGTCTCATTTTAAAGACAACGAGTAAAACTGAAACTGAGCTATTGTTAGCATGTTATCCCTAGAACGGCCAACAGATGATCAACTGATCACCATTCGAATTCTTCTATAAAAAAGAACCAATGAATTCGAAATGGACTTCCTTAATCTCAACAAAAATGTGTTGTTGCCCATTACATTTTGAGCACTGTGGGCTGGAATGCACACCACAGACAGGTTCGTGGCAATCAATGTTTCAAATCTTTGCAAGGTTGCAGTTTGTTCGTCGGCTTTTCCGATTCCTTGCAAAGAGCGCACCAAACTCGAGATGATAGTTGAGTTGAACTATCTGTGGATGTTGATGGAACTGCTCGCCTAAGCTGTTCGTGACCAGTTGAATAACCGATCGATCTGTACCTGGAAATAGAGACTCAATATTTGAGTCAATCTGTGTAGCTGCCATGAAAAGCATTGTTTAGTTAAAATAGAAGGATTGTTTAGTGTTCAATGCGACTGAGATGAATTCTAAACACTCCAATTACAATCGCACGCAAAAATTTGACCGAATCTTGAGACAGACATCCAAAAACCACCCTCTGGTCTGTGTGCGCGAGTGCGGCATGTGTGCTTGTGTGAGATAGTCTGATAGCCCGGAAGTAAATGAGAATCCAAGTATGGGCACCTGATCATGGCTTGTTAGTCCGTACAACGCGACATTAGTGCTTCATCACTCACTAACAGTGGTCAAGTATACCTACGATCCGTTAAAACAGCAAAATACTATAAGTTAAGAGGTTCTCGTCCAAAGTCACAGTATTGATACAAAGGAAACTGAGTCATGATTCGATAGGGTATATCAGTAAAGTAAAAGTCACTAAGTCAGTTTCCTCAAGCACTTAGGATTTATGTCGCATCTTAAAGACGAAGAGAAGAGTAAAACTGAAACTGAACTATTGTTGGCATGTTAAAGAGGTGATTTACTCTTTCCCATTTAATATGTGAGATTTTCGATTCACTAAGCATTCGAATTAGCCTGCAGTTTCATTCTCTGCTTGTGTAAGACTTTCTCACCTGATTGTTTCTCACACATCCCTATCGCAATCATTTGCTTGAATATGTCAATTGCATAATGTCTTGAGGAGGTCAAGACAACAGCTATTACTACAAATAATAAAGCTGAAATTTATGTAGGCAATTTAGAATGATCTGTAGAGATTTTGGTCGGTGTTTCTAATTTTATGGTGCGTCTGACGGCATAGAGTAAGTAAATTAGGTAGAGTAGCAACTCCGCATTTACTAAATCCCTAAATGTGTATACACTTTCGATTTTATTAAATGAACTCAAGGGTGGATACAGTTGGGTATTGTTACCAAATGTGAGATATGCGAACTATTGCAGTTTTGAAGAAATTATCACGGAATTAACTGATCATGATAAGTAATACAGAAGGAATGATTGTATTTTACAGATACTGCGTGTCATGACAGCCTTGGACAGGCAATGTTTGCTAAATGAGCAATTCGATAGGCTGCTACTTTCATGCTCAACCTCAAGAGTGTATTTTCTTACTCGTGATCATATGATAAGGATCCTGCCACTGGTAGAGCAAAATAACATAATCAAAGACCAAAGACAATGATTTCAATTAACTTTAAAAGATGCAAATGGATCCACATCAATATTCAGATTCAAAAAATGAAACATGAATTTAGTGAAGCATAAAATCATGCCGGTGAAAATTGAATTAAAAACTTGAAATTTCACCCAAGAAAGCACAAATAAGATCGCAAACTTTTCATGAAGACTTCAATTATAATGCGGTACTTGAAATTCCCTTGATCGTCAGCATAATTTCGGCTTAGTTGCGATGCTTGCTGGCAAATATTCATTCCTTTTGATATCCAACTTGCTTCATGCTACTTATAAAGGAGCGTCATGTCGGAAGTATGTAAGATGCTAAAAACATAAGCTTTTTCAAAACTGCTCAAATAATTTTTTGTCTCACAGGAGCGTAATCTCCGCAAAAAACTGAATCTTTTGATATAAATTTTCACTCTATACAGATGCCTTTTTTGAGTTGACACTCTACCTATATATACTTACTCTATGTCTGAACGTACCGAAGGTTAAGCAAGAATTTGCACTATTTTTATGTTTTTTAATTTAATTCATTTAGTGACACTCATTTGCATTGACTTGCTTCATACTGAGCACATTTAGCCATCGAGTAAGTATATTAGTTAAATACTATTACTCAGTGTTAATTAAATGAATTCCCAGTGTGCATGCAGTTTCGATTTATTAAATGAACTCGAGTTCAGAACCAGCACCAAACAAATGTGAGACATGCAACTTTTTGCAGTTTTGAAGAAATTTCTATTGATTTGGTTGATCATGATAGCAAAATAAAGATTAAGATAATTATTATTATTTATTAATTATAATTATAATTATAGAGAAATAAAGATTAAGAATAAAGATAGGTGGAAAGAATAATAGCATTTTATAAAACATCCGTGTCTTGACAACCTGACAACCAACAATTCGATGGGTTACCATGCTTAAATGCTCAGTTATATTATTACTATTAATAAGAGTATTTCTTTAGCTGTTTTGTTTGTTTGCTCTTCAATCAGAGAAGGTGTATGGCCTGCAGTGTGGAGAAGCTCCGACATCACTGTGTTTAGTAAAACAGGAAAGCCAAAAACATTAGAATCCGATTTCAGACCAATAAGTCTTACTTGTGTCGTCAGTACGGTTGTTGCAGAAACAATAATGGTGAAAAATATATTGCATTACGTGCGTGACAAATTAGATCCCAATCAATTTGGCGGTGTAAAGGGCGGCGCAACTACAAATGCCATACTTACTATGATGGATGATCTATTGAGGAATGCAGACCATGGCTATATAAGTAGAATTCTTCTAATAGATTTTTCTAAAGCGTTCGATCGAATTGACCACAACATTCTTGTTCGCAAGCTACTTGACATGAATGTTCCTGTGTGGCTTTGTAAATGGGTATCTGGTTTTCTACATCAGCGTACGCAGCGCGTGAAGTACCACCATAATTACTCTCAATGGATGTCGATATCAGCTGGACTACCTCAAGGAACTAAATTTGGACCACTTGCATTTGTACTCATGATTAATGATCTAACAGCAAACATGAAGTATATTGACGACTGCACTATCTACGAATCTTTCGATAGCATTAACCAGTCATCACTTGCTCAGAGAGAGAATGAAGTTGCTGATTGGGCAAAAGAACACAATATGAGATTAAATCTAAAAAAGACAAATGAATTGAGAATAAGCTTTAAAAGAAATAAACAGCTAAACTGGAATCAGATAGAAGTAGATGGGGAAATAATTAATCCAATTCGTCAAACGAAGATTCTTGGTTTCATCATCAATGAGGAATTATCTTGGTCAGATCACATATTGAAAATAATGAAGAAAGCACAGATGAGAGTACATTTCGTTAGTGAAATGATGAGATCAGGTTTCGGAGATACAGATGTTGTCAAATTTTATTGTGCTTGTATACTCAGCATTCTGGAATATGGCGCTCTTGTATGGCATTTCAACATCACAAAAGCACAATCAAATGCTCTTGAATCCGTTCAGAGAAGAGTCATCCGCATGATAAAGCACATTCCAATCGAGTGCCACGATTATAATTATTAAGGCGTTTTGATGAAACATGGGCTAGAAAAACTGAGCACCAGACGTTTCATCATGTGTCAAAGACAATTTCAAAGATTGCCGACGATCCTGAGAGAAAGAACACCACAGTGCTCGAATGAGACGACATCAAAACTTAGAAATTCATGCAGCATTATATTTTGTAAAACTGATCGATATAATAACTCCCTCCTTCCATCTTGTGTATCGCGTTTTTCGTAGCTGTGACTCAATGCCTTTTATTTGCTTTTTTATCCCTTTGTATGTATTATGATCAGCCGTGGCTGTTTATCTACAAATAAATGCTTATTATTTTTTTAATAATAATAATAATAATAAAATAATAATAATAATAATGCCAGTACATAACAAAAACAGGCACAGATCCGAAATGCAGAATGTGCAAGGCTACAGATGAGACAGTCGCTCACATCCTAACTGGCTGCTCAAAGCTAGCCGGAAACGAGTACGTCAACCGGCACAATGAAGTTGCAAGGATAGTCCATCGAAGCATATGCATGAACTACGACTTGCCCGTATCACGTGAACCCTGGCAGCACGTGCCTGTGCCAGTGATAGAAGACAGCGCAGTGAAGATCTTGTGGGACTTCGAGATACGGACTGATAGAAGAATCACAGCAAGAAGACCAGATATAGTGATAGTGGACAAAGCGAAGAAGACTGGCATCATAATCGACATATCAGTACCCGAAGACCGGAACATCAACAACAAAGAAAAAGAGAAAATCACAAAGTATCAAGACCTGAAAATGGAAATACAGAAGCTGTGGAACATCAAAGTAACGTGCATCCCTGTTGTGATCGGATCACTTGGAGCACACACAGGAAAGTTGACGAAGTACCTGAAGGAAATCCCCGGACACCACCATGTACCTCAATTGCAGAAGGCCGCCTTGCTTGGCAGTGCCTATATACTCAGGCGAACTCTTGACCTCCCTGAGTCCTGGTAGGACTCCGAGATCTTGAGCATTGTTCCGACTTGTGAGAGTCGTGTACCAAAAAAAAATAATAAAAAAATAATAATTATTATTATTATTAGCGTGACCTGATCATATCACGAACAAGATGCCACTGAAAGATTATAATTGCTAATAAGATGTCAGCGATTCCACACAATTATTCAGATTCAAGAAATGAAACATAAATTTAGTGAATCATAAGATCATGCTTATGAAAACATTTCGAAATTTCAGCCAATAGGAACATTTTATTGAAAAGGCTGTTCAAAAAAACTCGGTATAGCGTGTACAACAAAATTACATGCTAGTTTCTTTCACATAGAAGATTCTTGCGGGAACATCAAGCAGGATTGGGATTTTGGATTGGAGATACAAGTATCGATCTACAAAACACCTTATGTATAATTGATAGAGATGACTGAAGAGGGAGAGCGAGAGCACACCAATCAATTGCTTGTCACAATAATGCAACCATGGCGCCTAAAAGGTTAAGGATGGTTAAGATACAATTTCGGTACTTATGGGCTATCCACAGGTTTTCAAATTTGTCTAAAATTCATATGTACAAGTCAATAGTAATAAAACTTTAAACACACGTAAGTGAAGATATTCTCTAGACACATTTCAAAATTTTAGGCAAATCGGACAAGTACTTTTTGAATTAGGAGAGATAACTTGAAGTGCAGCGATGTCTGCAGCTTGATCTGACTTCTTCTGACCTCATCGTCTGAACAGAAAGCACTTGAGGTCAACAAAGTCATTTACAGACATCTCGTGAAGTGATGATGACCAGGCCACATCCTTTATATTAATATGCTTGGCTTAATAAAAGTGTGGCCGCTCCATCTCGATCATTAATCTAAGTCCGTTTATCATTCCTGCAGCGAAATTCCTTGATAATTATTCCATGATAGATGAGAGATCTCGGGTCTTGCTGCTCTGAAATTAACAAACTGACTTCCAGTTATGCATCTGATCAACGACATTGCAGTAGTTATATGATGAAGTGGATTAGTCGAATAATATCATTTCAATTTGTCAAGCAGGACCTGGACAGTAGAATAAGACAGGTTGTCTCTTCTTCTATTTGAATATGAAAGAAGCATTGGAAACATTGGAACATGCATGAAATGGTACACTCTGCTGACATAATACCACAGCAGCCAGTTCAGCATTAAACACGCCAAATTGTGCGAAGTTTCAGTGACTGTTATCAACCGGATACCACAGCAAAGAGACACAATCGATGTCAAGTTCTACTGAGAAGTTTGTGAACGCTTTTCATGCGCCTGCTAACTTTTTTTGAAATGATTGGAAGGACCAACATTATCGAGAAAACTTTTGCGAAATGATATGAATTCTTCGAATCTGAAGGAATCGTGGCGATCGGATCATTTTTGAGGGAATTCAGACAAATCCGCAAGCGGCGCACGACTATTTTTCCTATCTCTGTAAGGCATTGAAAATTTCATTTTGCCCACTTATTAAGTTCCTGCATGTGCCATCTGTTTGAATCAGTTTGCACTTCTAGCAAAGTGATACGATTAATACAATCTAATTCTGTGGGTGTAGCCAAATTGTCGCCACAGTTTTCTGGCTAATTGACATCATAATTGACGGAGGGCATTGTGTAAAGCACGTAAGATGCACTTGCAAAACTTTACAAAGTATTGACGCTCAAGAAGGGGCATGCTACAGAATTTATGCAAAGATACTCCTTACATGACCTTCAGCGCTGAACTGTATTGTTCCCTTTGCACGTCTGACACTTATAGATCTTGTGCTTGGTCTCATCGGCGCAGAATCATGACAGAATCAAGAGGAGGTCTTCTTGCAAATCTATGCGACCTCCGCAAATTTCAGCCTCAAGCATTTTCAAGAACTGTCTTCTCTTGATCTTTGGGCTACCGTCCACAAGAGACCATATAACAAAGCCATTATATGCGCTTACGTCGATCATATGCTAAAATAGGCATTTCGGCCAGCGAAGTGTTCATTTTCTTGATATAGACCTAAACTTTGCGGACATTTGGTTAAAGCTCATAGGGAATAGCTCAAAGCAATTTTTGGTTTCAGAGTATGCACATCAATGGTTGGTGCGTGTGCTCACTTGAAACTAGTATTACTTGTTTGTCCTTCGCTTTGAATATGAAATGAGAGCATCTTTATTGAAGCAAAATAATGTGGAACGCTCAAAATCAAACATTCATACAACCAACACACTGGCTTCGTGTGTTGGAACACTGAAGAGCCTAATTTCCCGTGAAAAAATGATATGGGGATTAGTAATAAGTAGACACCGACATCTTAGGTGAATATTTTTGTCATTTTAGGTTGTTTTAGGTGAATAGTTTTACAAATTTAGGTTGTTCATTTAGGTGAATCAAAAATCCACTAAAATATGTAGATTCATTGAAAGCAATGGTGTTTCTTTGTTTATTTTCATGAATTGTGCTTTTTCGGTAACTAATTTGCAAACAAATACCTCGACAATAATATACGTATAAGTTTAAAAAAAGAATTACATGTTGACAAAAGAAAATGACAAGGAAGTCATAGATTTGTCCGCGATTCGGAACGATTTTATTTCAAGCTATAGCAACTGCACAGATCAAACATTAACAACTAAGTATATGTGTTTCAACTTGCGTATTGACAATTGTAAGTGTCAAACAGATGAAAATTACTCGTATTTCAAATGCAATATACATGTATATAAAAGAATTAGAAACAGTGACCAGAAACATGTGGCAATGCATAGAATCACTCATCAATGTCTTCATTATTCCGATTATAAAAATAATTCATTACCACCATTTTCTCAATGTTTTCCAATGTGAGTAGATGAGTTAATCAAATGGCAAGTTTTTGCAGTAATGACAATATTTAGTTGTTTTTACAAAATATCCGGAATTTAGGTAAAAAAGTCATTTTAGGTGATTCACCTAAATTGTCGCTGTCTAGTAATAAGTCAAATGGAGATCACGATAAACATGAAATCAATGCTTGCATTCACAGGTAAACTCGTTCAACTGCATTTGTATTCAACAATTCTTTCATGGGTCAAATTGACCCACGGGGGCGTTAACGTTATTATATTTCATTGTTGTTGAAGGGTTAAATCATCTTGATAATCCTTGTCAAAGTGCAAATTAAACATAGTTGTCTATAAATAGGATACTAAACAATGCTGACGAGTTAAACATTTTAAACAATGCATGAGCCCATTTGTCCCATTGACTTTTTAGATTGCTTTATGACTCAGCATTCATCAGTTATGAATAGAATTTAATCGAGAACTGTTTTACTGGCGCCAAGTTCATAACGTCAGGAAATTTGTCCTGTGACGAATTATCAACAATCTGTCATGATTTTTTAATAATCTACAAAATACTCTCAGCTTTGGGTCGCATGTACTTCAGCAGCTGATCTCGTGTTTCCGCACTGCCTTTTTGCAATTTCCTTAGACCCGAGATAAAATGCCAAAAGTACTTCAACGACATTTAGTTATAGCACATTTTCAAAGTGTTTCCAAAAAGTTGGTCTACACTGTAAACTCTAGGGCACGAAATTTAGGCATCAATTCTAACCGACAAAAGGTACGAGTAGGCACGAAGTTCATGGTGCCGAGTTCGTGCCCATTGATTTTTCGTTCGATTTCATTAGATAAACAAGTATTTGGTTTGGTGCCTATTAGTGCCCAGTTGCGCCAACTGGTGCCTCGAGACATTAGAAAGGCACGAACTAGGCGCTAACTGGCACGAAATTTCGGTTTCGTGCCTACTTTAGTGCCCTACAGTTTACAGTGTATTACAGTGTATTTGGTGCATTGGAGCTTCATGTATTTTTGACCTACGGTATGTTGAGAAATACTTCTTCGAATGTTGTATGCATTTTGCTATTTATTCCAAGCTTTTTATAACTTTCAATTAAAACGTCTCGATTTTCAAAATGGGTTCTGCGCATTGGACCAACATGACCTTTTTGACCTATGCTCTTCCTTTTTCATCAAAGATGCTCATATTTGGCATCTTCAGAATCTTTGCGATGTAAGGAGTGCCAATATTTAAGTTTTATTCAGATAAGTTCAAAAGTTATTTTTTAAACTTCTACATTTTTACTCATTTCCGCAAAAGTAAGCAAACAATCAAGGTAAACCATCGGCAGTCACCGTGAGAGAACAAAGACATGTCATTGCTAATTGTTTAGTTTTGAATCTTCGTTCACCTTACATGGTGCTTGTGCACTTAAGCTGAAATGAGAAAAAATGAAGAAGTTTGAAAAAGAACTGTTGAACTAATTTGAATAAAACTTACATATTCGCACTCCTGACATCGCACGGATTCTGAAGATACCAAACATGAAGATTTTTGATAAAATAATGAGAATATAACATTTTCAGTCAGAAGAGTCATGATTTTGTGATAACTTCACGATATCATTGATTATTTGATAGTTCACCGATTTTTGATGACCAGTATATCAAAATAGAGCTCCGAAAGTGCCCGATTCATTGTCATGCTCACGTCTTCTTACTGAAAAAATGCGATTTCCAAATAGAGTGATTTTCATATTTCAGCAAATACAACAGCGGATGCAAGTATATCATAGCTCATTTTAAAGCTGAGAATGCAAGCTCTCGAATGATGTATGGCACGGTGATGTGCGATACGATTGGAAGACATGAGAGTCGACTGAATTTAGCGAAAAAAATAGATGGTCCGTTTTTTATGATCAGCTAAACATCCATACTTCCTCTGCTGAAACTAGAAACAGAAAAAAGCATGTCATAGTCAAAGATTTCTTTCCAGAAGATATCTAGGAGTCCATGATTATAGCGCAATCATAGATAATTGCATTGAAAATGCAAATTGACAAAACTTACATAGAGAATTCATTGATGCCCTTACATAGAACATCAAAGTCAAAGTCATAGAAAGTTGCCGTATAGAAGATAGGAAAATGTAAACAAGAAATAAACGGATCTTTAACCATGCCTGTTTAACTCGAAAAAGTGGAAGACAAAGTGGAAGTGTTAGAAAACAATGGACTGCTGGAGACTATCAAGCGGAGGAAATGGGCAAAATACGCGCATTGGAAGCGGAGACCCGACAACCTGATGTTGGCGACAATCGAAGGCGAAGAGAGGAAAACGGAGAAAGGTGTGGATTGAGGACCTTCGAGGGACGCCCACGGTCCGGTGAACGGGCTACGGCATTGAACCTGAACGCCTGAAAGGAACTGTTTATTCAGATTTCTATCATTCTCCGGGATCTGTTTACTCGGATTTCTATAAATCAGAAATATCTTGGTTAATCAATGTCAAACAGACATGGTTTAAAACGGCTATATCATGGCTAAATCTAGTTCATAGCAGGCCTCACTGTCGGGCAACTGCCCTTGTTGAGACCTGCTTAACTAGATTTAGACAGACCTTTACGTACATCCAACTATTTCTGCGTCTTTTCACAGACGTATGGTGTTGTTATGATATTTGCTACGGTCATTTTGATTTCTATGGTCCTAGAGAAATATGATCTTCTATGGCATAGAGATGAGAATTTTGCATTTCATGAATAACCATGTGAATAGTTTTCGTATCTGTGTTCATTCCGCCTATTCAGGATGAAATGTCTGGCGATATGCGGTAGTTTTGAGTCTATGAGAACAAAGGGAACAGTGAAAGAGAGAGAGAGACATGCACGGCATCAACTCTTTTTACAACGTTATGCTACTGCGAAACATCCATACTTCCTCTGATGAAAATAGCTAATGGATATACCATGAGCAACGCATTATATAATGCCTTTTTGACAACATTCTTTATACAATAAGCTAATGGATATACCATGAGCAACGCATTATATAATGCCTTTTTGACAACATTCTTTATACAATAAGCTAATGGATATACCATGAGCAACGCATTAAATAATGTATTTTTGACAACATTCTTTATACAATAAACTAATGGATATACCAGTCAGTTTACGAACCACGCCTGCCTGTAAATGGTGAAATTCATCTTTTTTCTCCCTCTGTTTATTCCTATCATTGAAAGATATTTTCGTCTGCTTATATCGGTTTATTTTCCTCAGGCAATGTTAGACAGTCAAACAATGCTTTGGAATCTACAAGTCATGGACAAGGGGCGACTGGGCGTGTCTCAAGGTAGTCAATGAAGAATTCTATAAACATCTTCCTATCTTCGATATCTTATGATTTGCTCGACATTTGCAATAATATAGCGATTTGCAAGAGAATCAACAATTAACCGTAGTCGAAGTAGTGCGAATAGAGTTGCGTCACTGTTTCAGGGACGATTCCCCTTAACATATATAGCACAGCGTTTTGTACATTTTGAGGCCGCATCATATCACCAGGTACCGGTTACGTGTTCCGTATTCAAAGTTATATATAAATGGTCAATAAACTATTCATATCTATGATGAAATGTAAACCGCAAGCAGTTAAACACCTTCATGAACATGTAATACGATAAAAGGGATGAAATGGCACAGACTAGTATGAAATGTGGATGCAACTAGATCTACCAAAACGCAGAAATTGAAAAATGTTCAACTAGAGACATCTGATTGGATGTGACAGTTAATTATGACCAGGACGATCTATGATAAGGAATTCTTTATCTCACTATTCATAGACATCTTCGTTATGACGCTACAATGCAATAACTTCTTGCATCGTTAGCCTACATGTACTCTAGGTTCAAAGGGCAACACGCAGCACTAAGAAAATGTGATGCACCCCTAGCTGTTATGACGTTGCAGTACTTTGACTTGCATCTTGTCTTTGCAGTGGTTTTGATCCTGTCTGACAAGAAGAGGAATTAGGTAGAACTCGGCAGACGCGCAGATTAGCATAGGGTGTACATCATTGTGCGAATGTCTCATCTTCGGCTTCGTTCCCTGCAGAAACTTGTTCTGGCGACCGGGCCGTAGACTAAACAATTTTACCAGCAAAAGATCCATTATTTCCATTTTATCATGGGTTATATTACCGAAATTCATCAGAGCATCAGTCCAATTGTATTTTACCAGAAGCAAGATGGCTTTACCACAGAAATTCGACTTTTCACTTTATTCAAGCTAGTGAGACTAGAATGGACAACAGATGTTTGTCGCACAGTAGCGTCCACTTGCCGCAGTGTAACGGTGTAGGAAGTCACAGCCCAGCGTGTTCTAACTTACTTGCACCCACAGTTGTGAGACGGCAAGTGTGACAAGTGTGACTTTTTTGCAAGTGTCATGCAGTCACAGAATTAGATTGTTTAAGCACATCACTTTGCTAGAAGTGCAAACTGATTCAAAACGATGGCACATGCAGGAACCTACTAAGTGGGAAAAAAGAAATTCGTAATACCTTACAGAAATAGGAAAAATTGTCGTGCGTCGCTTGCGGATTGCTGTGAATTCCTTCAAAATGCTCCGATCGCCACGACACCTTCAGATTCGGAGAATTCAGATTATTGCGCAAATGTTTTCTCGATCATGTTCGGTCCTCCGATCATCATTAAAAAAGTTAGCAGGCGAATGAAATAGCGTTCACAAACTTCTCTGTAGAACTTGCCATCGACTGTCTCTTTGCTGTGTGATCCGGATGATAACAGTCACTGAAACGTCGCACAATTTGGCGTGTTTAATGTTGAACTGGCTGCTCATTGTTCGATTGCTATGGTATTATGTCAGCAGATTGTGCCATTTCATTAGCGTTACATGTTCCAATGCTTCCTTTCTAGTTAAACAAAAGAAGAGACGACCTGTCTAATTCTGTGTATGCATCACATTGAGGGATTTCTATGTAATTTTAGAAGCTCTATCTTAACAATTCAACAATATTCTTCCAAAAATGAATAAATTTCGAATAATTAGGTCTTTTAACTTCATTCTCTGATAAATAACGGTAAGATGAACATTTCAAAGAATAGAAGATCCGTCTTAACTGCTGATATCCAAGCATGAAAGCTCTCGGGGGAAACATTCAAAAACGTGCTCTAGTTGATCATTTTATGTCGTAGAAGTCCATTCTCTCCAGTATGGCGATAGCGACTGAAAATTAAATCATGAAGTTAGTTACAAAAAGAATAGAAAACACAACAGAGAGACAGAGAAGATTCGGGTAAGTTGATAAAGAATGCTTCCTACCAAAGTCATGGAATTTTATCTGGATGCAGCAATCTTTGATAGAAATTGAGCGTTATGAGTCTATGACAAACCGACAAAACCAATTAGACAATGAAATTCTGCCTGTGGCTTAGTTTAGAAACGGATATGAAGCGGTATTAGAATGTAATTCATAGTACTTATTCGTAGATGGAGGCATGCGGACGATTCGGGACAAGTGATGTGTTCTTTTACTCTTTGAGGTAGAGGTCTGATGGAGCTGCGTATGCATAAGGAAAAGCAGTTAGAGCACTGAATCTGATGCACTGTACTTCTTTTGCTGCTACCATTTAAGCAAATGTAATACGAATTCAATTTAAAAAAAGATCCTCGACACAGATTCAGACACTGCCAATTTAAGACTAAGACAAGCCATTTTTATGTAAGATCTATGTCCATTATTGAGCTTAAGAGAAGATTTCTATGACTGAATACATTAACTTCTGAATTTTTCTGCCATGTATTCCTAGGTTTTCTCTCACTTTTTTCTCTCCTGACGACGCAGGCTATGAAGCCGAAATACTGGAATAATAATAACAATAAACTGAAGCCTCTGGGGTTTTCATCGATTTAGTAATTCTCTGTAGTGAATTCTCATTTCAAACTGCCATGAATTGCACAAAAAAGTCTGTAATAAAACCTCGCCTGAATTCTAGAATCATCTTAGTCTGTCAAATAAAGCTCTCATCAAATCGCGCTAAATTTTGAGCCCCGAAATCTGAATTGTTATCGGAGTTGATGAGACTCTTACATGATAGACTTTTCAATACTAGACATACTTAACTTAGCATCTTCAGCTGTGCGCAATATACTCGCGCTCCGAACCCTTCTCTATTGTTGATCGAAAATTGGCGCTTTGTTTAACAGAGAGATGGAAACAGGAGAAGTTAAAGCCTTTGTTTCACTTCATATTATCGTGTGAGAATCCTCCAGATATCACTCATTTCAGCGTTCGAAGAATGTTGTCGAGATACCAGTCCGCGCTCATCTACGTTTATTGTCTCATCTCGAGTTCTGGTTGCAGTATGGTCCACAACAAAGAGTTCTCGATAATACAGGACAACCGTATATCCATCAGTCACGTCAACATCACCATTGGCAAGTCATCAGGACCATCGCAATGTCTTTTTGATTGTTTGTCCACACCTGAGTGTGTTGGTGGACATTACAAGCGCAGCGAAAGAGAATGTCAAATTATGCAAAGCTCCTTTGTAATGTTCAGGACAGTGACTGCCCTAGAACCAAGCAATGTAGTTTTTGGTCTGTCCTGCAATCCAGAGGCAAGATACAGTGTGAAGGTCGGAAGTTTGATTCAATTCGACCATCTGCGTCTCTTGGAGATACCAAGTACAGAGGCATGTCAAAAGGAGTGCACAAAATATCAATGGTGTCGCACAGCAGAATTCCATGGATCTTCGAATGCGTGCAGTTTAGATCCCGTTTACAATTCAATGGTGCCTCATGCTTATCGGCCTTCAACAACAGACGCTTTATCCACGAGAATCTGTTAAACAAAGGAATCGAACATTGAAGTTTTACAGAATCATCGCTGAAATTCATAGAAAAGCAATAGATGGATTGCTGTGCAAGAGAATATCATTCGTTTGAGTAAAATTAGCACATGTGAATACTTTTTGCTCATCACAGAGAAGTCTAATTTCTGTTTTGAAACATTTCTAGTAGCTGTCGAGATTGTTTCAAGATTGTTGGTAAAATTAGGAACCATTTCCAACTTATGTGTGAAGTAACTAAGTCTGTTAATAAATTGGCTCAATTCAGTTGCTTTGTTGTGGATTTAACTTATCGATTTCCTCAGTTCAAATATATAAGCAAATATTTCATATCTACATATAATTTAGGTTAAATGATTATTTCTCACAATGCAGTTAACTTTGTCAGATCAAGAGACATGAACTAAGTTCAACAATATGACCAACAAGAAACATACTGGTTGCAGCTAGTGACATAAAGCTGCAACAATTCATTTCGATTGGCTGTTGCTATTCTGATGTGCGATTTCATTGGAGTAAACGTGTTTTTGTATTTCGAAAAGACTCGTGACTTCAAGTGAAAAGTTCAGGGTGTTCCACTGACTAGAATTTTCCTAGATCTTTGATATGCTGATGAGAGAGTTTTCCTACAAGATGAGCCCTCTCCTAAAACTATTGCAATATGTGACGGGTTGAAGTGAAATTCGCTGTAGATTGCCAGGACTATAATTAAAGGTTACACAACGAGCGATTACACATTGTCACCAAATGTGAGATATGCAAATTTTTGCAGTTTTGCAGAAATTACAACGGAATTGACTGATCATGATAGTAGTGCAGAAGGAATGATGGTATTGTATAGATTCTCATGACAGCCTTGGAGATTTAGTGTTTGCTAAATTATCAATGCGATGGGTTCTTATTACTTTCATGCTGAACCTCAAAAGTATTTTCTTAAGCTTGATCATATCACAGGCAACCTGTCACTGGTAGAGCAAAATCGCTTAATCGAAGACAATGACTTCATTTAACTTTGAAAGATGTCAATGGTTCCACATCACTATTCAGATTCAAGAAATGAAACATGAATTTAGTGAATTGTAAAATCATGCCGGTGAAAACTGAATTAAAAACTTGAAATTTCAGCCAAGAAAGCACGAATAATATCGCGACTTTTTCATGAAGACTTCCATTATAACACGGTTCATGAAATTCCCTTGATAATCAGCTTATTTTCCCCTTAGTTACGATGCTTGTCAGCAAATATTCATTCCTTTTGATATCCAACTTGCTTCATACTACTTATATAGGGGAGTCATCTCGGTAGTATAAAAATTGGCAAAATTTTGACTTTTTTTCAAATGTGCTCAAATAATTTTTTGGACCACGGGAACGTAATCTCCGCAAAAAACTGAATCTTCGCAAAAATGTTCACTGTATGCAGATACTTTTTTGAGACGACACTCTACCTATATATCCCTACTCTATGGCGTGACCAATGATTTCTGAAACCTTTTCTAAACTATTGACAGGCAGTCGGTTTGTCATAGACTCATAACGCTCAATTTCTGAACAAGATTGCTGTATTTAGATAGAAATCCACGACGTAGGTAGGAAGCATTCTCTGTCAACCTACCCGAATGTTCTCTATCTCTGTATTGTTACATTGTGATTGTGTATGTGCATGCACGGCCAAGAAATTGCAGAAGAAAGTATGTAACGATCATAGAAATTGATAGCAATAATACTTCTAGAATGGAAGTAAAGCTTCATGCAATACACAATAGTGGCACAAAAATCGCACGCATTTTGACTTAGATACACTTGTCAACGGCTGTATGATTGGGTTAGAATCAATCACATGTGCGATTCTAAGGTTTTCATTGGTTCTTCATGCCCCAACTTAGTTACCCCGGATGTGCCGCGACCTTGAGTCAATTTCCATTCTAGTCAACTTCAGATAAATAATATATTTCTATGGTAGCGATATTTAACTTGCATGTACACATGACGAAATCAGCTGTACCAACAACTCGCTTGCATGAACAGTTATCGAAGTAATCCATGTTTGCGAAAAAATCGTGGGGCTCAGACATAGAAATTGACAACAATAAAACCTCTAGAAGGGAAATTAAGCTTCATGCAATGCACAATAACGGCACATAAATCGCACGCATTTTCACTTAGATGCACCTGCCAACGTCTGTATGATTGGGTTACATTTAGTCATATGTGTAAATCGAAGCTTTTAATTGGTGGTTCATGCCCCAACTTAGTTCCCCCGGATGTGCCGCGACCTTGAGTCAGTTTCCATTCTAGCCAACTTCAGATAAACAGTTTATTTCTATGGGCTCAGAGCGAGGAAGGTTGCATTGAAATGAATCGCTTTGAATTTGTGTCCAGGCCGATTCCAGTATTATGTGACGAATGTGAATTTGCAGATATCTATGGTTTAGTGCTCCATTCTGCTTGCATTCACGCTTTTGACGTGTCATGTACTGTCAATATCGGTCTGCGGCCTCGATTGACACTCGTGCAGCAACTTACTATTGTGTTTTCTATTCATTTTGTAGCTAACTTCATGATTTACTTTCAGTCGCTATGGCTATGATGGAGAGAATGGACTTCTATGACAAAATGATCAACTAGAGCACGCTTTTAAATATTTTCTCTGTAGACATCGCAATCCAAGAGCTCTTCTGCTTCGATATCAGCAGTTCAGACGGAACTTCTTATCTTTGAAATCTTCATCTTACCGTTATGTATCAAGGAACAAAGTTAAAAGACCACTTTGTTTAAAACTCATTCATTTTTGGATCTAATTGTTGAATTGTAAAGGTAGACTGCAATTACAAAGAAATCGGTTCAATGTGTTGCATCACACTTGCACAGAAGTTGTACTTGTTATACTTGTTATTATCGAGTACACCACTCTACTGAGACGGCTTTGCAGCATATCACTAGTGAGATTCTGACTGCAATGGATGGTGGTGGCATTACTTTACTTGCAAGTCTCGATTTGTCCAGTGCGTTCGACACAATTGATCATAATACCATGATAAAGCGCCTTCATAGATCTTATGGAGTGAGTGGCTTAGCTCTGCAATGGTTCGAGTCCTTTCTATGCAACAGATCCATGTTCTACAAATTCAATAGTGACTCTTCAAGAATAGTGCCAGTAACAACAGGAATTCCTCAGGGATCAGTGCTCGGGCCCACATTGTTTATGCTCTACATCATGGACATCATACCCTTGGTTCAGTCCCATGGATTAAGTATACACATATTTGCAGATGACATTCAAATCTATAGCTTCAGTGATCCATCCGATGTCCAAGTGATTGGCTGCACTATGTCATCGTGCTTGCTTGACGTTGATCTATGGCTCCGAGCGAACAACCTACTCCTCAATTCAAAGAAGACAAATGTGATCTACTTCGGTACAAGACAGAGACTTCAGAATCTCACCATGCCTCACGTACGTGTCGGGGATCACCTGGTTCAACCAGTTCCTTCTCTTCGATGTCTTGGTGCAGTACTAGACTCTAACCTATCTTTTAAAAAGCATATCTCAAGGACATTATCTACATGTTTTGGAGTCCTTCGTCAAATTCGATCTATACGTCATTCCGTGTCAAGCTCTCTCGCGGAGACTCTAGTAGTTAGCCTTGTGTTCACAAGGCTTGACTACTGCATCTCTCTTCTGGCCGGCCTCCCGAATTGTGATATTACCCGATTACAATCAGTTGTGAATGCATCTGCCCGGCTAGTGAACAATTTACCTCGAACATCACACATACCTCCTGCTCTGCGTGAACTTCAGTGGCTTCCAGTTCACCAAATAATTAATCTCCGAATGGTGTTGCTCATCTATAAATGCTTGAACGGTCTTGCCCCAGCATACCTTAGCAACCTCATCACTCAAGTTGCAGATTTGCCCGGACGTTCACGCTTGCGGTCGGTGAAGGCATGTTCTCTCTCGGTTCCAAAAGCCAGGCTTAAGTCTACTAAGAAGCGACTATTTCAATCTGCGGCATGTGAAGCCTGGAATGCATTGCCTATGTCAGTGAAGACTTCTACCTCACTAACTCGCTTCACATCTTCTGCGAAGAACTTTTATCTTTCTTTGGTTTAGTTTTAGTTGGCATTTTATTGTGATTTCATGTTTTTTAATGAAAATATTCTGTACTGTGGCCTTGAAACTCGACGGTCTAACGCCACTTTGTAATGAAACGCAAATACAAATTCGTGACTGCTACTTGTCAGTTTCACAAACTGTGAGTGCAAGTGAATTAGCAGTTAGCACACGCTGGGGTTTTAACTTCTTGCAACGATACTGTGCGACAAGTGGAACCTACTATGCTACAATACTGTTTTCCGTGTTATGTCCGTTTCATTTATTTACTAGACTGTTAAATATGCTGTTTTCTGTTGAGATGCTCGTAGTGAAATTTGTTTCATTTGAGTCGCCGTTGTAAAACCCTAATCAGATCAGGTATTCATTCTACAGTTAACTGCGGTTGACGGAAAATATTTCTATCTCAAAAGAACGTTTTTGGCACGCATATGAACCGACTTTCGGGAAACTGCTAAATTTATACTTAATACTCAACAACTGACGTTGGAAGTTTGATTTTTCCTTATCTGTACAGCTTTAACAAAATATTGTGAAGGATTAGTTGCTGTTCAAGAAAGCAATTGCAACTGCGGGAAATTATGATATGCAATTTCTAATCGTCTATCGATTGTTGTTTCTAGTTGAGAAAACATATTAATAACTATTCCTTCGTATGCTGATAGTTATTTCATCGTATTGCTTAAGAACCAAGTTGATAACTTCTAAACTCACACACAATAAGCATCGCCTGGGTATTAGATATTTCAGGCCCGAGCTCGAAACATTCGACGTCAATCCACACATCTTGTCCTGCTCCTCAGCTGCCACAGTAGTGCTGCCCCAATTCCAGAGATTTTATATAATTTAATTTCTCCTTTAAATCAATTAATTGAAATTGGCATTCGTGAGCAATCAATCTCTTGAAATTGCAAGTCTTGCAAGGTATTCGTTTTCAACATGTCTTTGACAATTTTGTCTGCCACATTACTCTTATTAACACAGGCTACGATGAGTGTCATCGAACTCCGATCTTGTTCACACGCAATTCTGCATTAGAAACTGAAGTTCATCGTCGCTGGAACCACAGAATTAAACAGATAGTCTCTTCCTCTGTTTAACTAGAAAGGAAACATTGTAACATGTTACACTATTGAAATGGTACAATCTGATGACACAATGCCATAGCAATCGAACAATGAGCAGCCAGTTCAACATTAAACACGCCAAATTGTGCGACGTTTCAGTGACTGTTATCAACCGGATCACACAGCAAAGAGACAGACGATGTCAAGTTCTGCAGAGAAGCTTGTGAACGTTATTTCGTGTGGTTGCATCTTTTTCAATAATGATCGGAGGACCGACATAATCGATAAAAAACTTTTGCGAAATGATCTGAATTCTTCGAATCAGAAGGAATCGTGGCGATCTGAGGCGGATTTCGAAGGAATTCAGAGCAATCCGCATGCGACGCACGACTGTTTTTCCTATCTCTGTAAGGCATCAAACATCTCTTTTTGTGCACTTAGTTAAGTTCCTGCATATGCCATCGTTTTTTTAATCAGTTTACACTTCTAGCAATGTTTAGACAAACTAATTATGTGTCTTTCCCATGACAATAACAAGAATGAAAATTGATCAGCACCTTGTGAAGAGATCGGTTACATGCGCACCGATAATTGCGGTTAGAGACTGACTTACAGATTCAGCAACTCAAGAAAGGAATGTTGAAAGTCAAGGAGCGGCAAGTTCCTACAGTCACTTTAAAAAATTCCTCATGAATTTTATGAGATTTTTCTCATGTTTATCTTATGAAATTTCAAGCAGATTTAGAGCGTTTTTCCAAGAAATGTTGCATCAAATGTCATGAGTTTCTCATTAAAATCTCATTAATAAATTCAGGGCTGGTTTTTCACACTTCTGAATTTACTTTCCTTGCATTTAGCTATTGAGGTTTCCATAACCTCGCCTCGTAGCCCAGAGACTTCCCGTGCCATGTTCACTATACTTTTTCAGCATTCGTGATGATATGCCATTAGTTATAATAAGAAAATATTGAGCTGTGATTCTATGCATGTCTGTTTTCAATATTTTGCATTTTCATGCTCATTCTAAAGTCCCATTATTTATGCATCATTCTGTTGCATAGGCTGTATCATAGGCTGTTGCAGATCGCTGTGATATATTTTTCCTTTTTATCTTTTAAAGACTACACTTAGAGATTCTAATCGACTTTGGCACTTACTGCGTATTATCAGACAAATTTCCTGCTTGTCAGACAATTTTTGTCTCATCGCACGAACTAATTTACATTATTGCGTTTACTGCCTATCATACTACTTATGACTAATATATACACTTTTATTGAAATTGGATGGTATCCTTGATAATTTTCAATTATAGAATATACAATGTTGTAAATAAGTAGGGTTCTTTGTATACACCTTGAAGCATGGCAATAACAGGTCTGGATATTTGACGTATTGATGCCATCTTTTAATTCTGTTTCTACAATGTTTTTTACAACTTTTAAGGGTCTATATACTTCCCTAAAGTTGACATTGATACAACGGACTTGTAAAGTATCAGAGCTGTTCATAATGCGAGTGTGAATGAGTGGAGCAGAGTTAGAACCTTTGTGATTAGGAGTGTCTTAGCTGATGTTGAATGGTTTAATCATATTTAAACACTTTGAGTTTGAGAGACAATACTTTTAGAAAAGTAGACAGAATTGTCTGATATTTTGGCGAATAATGGTCTCATCTTGTCTGCTCTGCACAGCCACTTTTGGTTGTTCATTGTCTCATGTTGTCTGTTGCAATTGTCTGATTTTTGGCTGTCTACAGTTTACTGTGAAGAGTCAAGCAACGCAGTAGGTCGCACATTTTGACCGACTGCTCTATTTCTCTGATTATCAAGGTATTGATTGCACTTAATTCACATTAAGCAGCTGAGCAAGGGAATTATGAAATTCTTTTGATTGGAATGTGCTAGAAACAAGCTTTCAGGGAACACAAAGAGCTGTTTCAAGATCTTTTTTGAAGATTTACAGTGTACAAGCACGGACACGACATGAAGGGATAATTCCCTTCAAATCAGTGTTCATCAGTATACGGGAAAAGGTGAACTTCCTGTGTGTTTTTACTCAGATTGATTAGTTTTCATGCATCAGCAAACAGCCTATTGCAATAAAGAGCCTGAAAGCAGTGCGAGAATTCTCTGATGTAACCATAGAACTTCAAAGATACTAGCTTACCTAACCATCAGTTTGAAAACGATGTGAAAAAAGACGAGGAGGAGATATGTCATTATAATATAATTCATATAATCTTATAATATATTTAATATAATTTTTATTATAATTAATATTATTTCACGGTCGTAGTATTTCGAATCCTTTTTTGATACATTGATGATTTATTCCAACCGACTTCACTGGAGCATCATTAATAAATTTTTTGACGTTATGCAAAAGTCCTATTATCAAAAGATGAGAAAAATTCTTTTTAATGATTCGAATTCGGCCATCGATTTGATAATTTAAGAGACGGCATTACTCTCTGGACTAAAGACAATGAACGATACTAAGACTGTAATCTCGTTTGAGATTCGGAAGTTACGATATCTAAATCGCTGTATACGAAATTTTTGTACAAATTGATACCGAATTCACATTCAATTTGAAACTAGCAATTGATACGAGATTCTCGTATATTTACAGAGATTTGGTATGTTTTACATACGAATAATGACTTCTTTTCGTATATATTCTCATGTGTTTGGTATGTAGCGACACGAACGACTCTTCCTCTGATTGGTTCATTAATTGAAATTGGTGAATTTTGGTATGCATCCTTCGTATGTGTTTGGTAATTACTGGTCTACAGTACATGATGACAGGCACCTATGGTAGCTTCTATTTTCTGAGACATTGTCCGATGTCATCGTTGAGAATATATGCGGTGTTTCCAAGAGGTTTTGCATGCGGAAATAGGGAAGTTTCCAATCCGTGAATACTACACAGCCTTTGAGCAAAGTTGACTTTAACCCTCTCCCCACTGGCGAATTTTTTTAATATCTTTTATACCAAGCAAGCTATGATTGCCATAATTCTAGTAGTTCACTTTCTACGAATTATGCAGCCTTTGACAGAAGGAAAATAATTTTGGCACAATATAATATATTCACTTCCAATGTATGTTGCGCCATAAATTGTTGATAAAGTAAGTTGATATTCCATAAAGGATTCTTCCTATTAATCCAGAGATATTCAGAAATGGAAAATCTTTGAATTTGAAATTATCTGTTTATTAGATTTGTGCATTTTAGTTCTCATCAATTATTGATTTTTTCAGAATCATATTGCTTGTAGCCTCTCAGTGTCTCGAGATATATGAGCTGAACTAAATGTTTGAATTATTTGACCTTTGACTTCATCTGATACAGTGATGTAGTCTCAGTGTGATTACTAATCATCTTTTCATCAACCAACTTAACCAGATCACTCGATTAGTGTGTGGTTTATTAGTTTGTTGTCATTTTCCATTTCAAATAGTGATCTAATGGAAATTTGCAAACAATTGGCGGTTTTTGACTTTCACATCATCCAAGGGATGACCTTAGAAATAAAACTGATGATGTTTTTCTGAATCCCCGTTCAATGCCCATTCGATTGATGTGTTGTTTTTGGCAAAATTGGTGCAATAGTTTGGGAGATAAGCAGGGGGCGAAATTCGCTCCTCCTTCCCCCAGTGTGGCGAGGGTTAATACATAAGAATAGAAACTCCATTCCGACCAAAAATTGTCAGTATAATATTCGTGAAATTCGCACATTTTACTCTTTGGATTGCATTTCTTCATTCACGGACCGATATTCATGTGTCATTTGATTCTCAACACACTTCGCATGTGATACTAGTAAACCCTTCAGTGTGTAGATCAACACATGGCACAAGACCGTAATTGTTATAAAAGGATTAAAACCAGATGCAATTATAATATAGAAGCTTCTGCAAACAGTTGTATACGAACTTCTGTGATAGTTTTCAAAAGTAAACCACTTGAAGTTTTCTCTGAAGACGCTCCAAAAGCTTGAGTATAGTAACTGCTCGCCCAATATATTACAAAAAAGTGCTTGACATATTACTTCCATTGAAGTTTACAAGTAGCAAGTGAATAAATGTTAGTGTTAAGAAGTGTTTTGTGTTCCTAGAACACACTTATGGTGCTTTTGAGTCAGCGTCTGTTGTAGAACTTGAGCAGTTGTGGAAATAAATACGAAACATTTTGTGTTATTGAGTGCAGCTGTGATCACAGTTTCAGTCGAATAAGTATCATATAGTAGGCGATTATCCCTCCCGCTCACCGCAGTGGCACCGATATTCGTTTTCACAGTGACCTCCAACAGAGCAATTTCCAGTTGAAAGCATCGACAAGACGGAGAGTCTTTAGTAGAAACGAGTGACCATGTTTCATCTATTTAATGGTTTAATCTATTTAATACTTTGGTGGACAATCGATCCCCGCTACTTGCCTTAATGTCGGCGGTCACAATTGTGACGAGTTATTTATTCATTGATTATAATTGCTATGACAAGTGATGTGCGGTGGTGAAGGTTTGATTCTGCCAATTGACACAGTCGTATGAGTGGCTCGTAGCTCAGTTGGTTAGAGCACAGGTCTAGTTAACCTTGGTCGTAGGTTCGAATCCTACCAGCCGCACATATTTTGCATGGCAATTTGATCTATCGTTTATTTCATTTCATTGTTGCTAATGGAACTTTTTAGAAATAAAGGCCTACTATGAACTGATTTTAAATTTTATCAACAGATTCAGGGTTGACATGTGATATTTTCTCTATTCTTCATCATATGTTGAATTAACCCATTTCCTACGTCAACGGACACTACTAATTACCGTCAGCAGGTTCTCTCACCGTGGTGTAATTTAGATAAAGAAAATGAATTCTTTGGCAGCACAGATAGGAATTCTGCATGCCATCATGTCTACATCAACTACCCTCCCACATGCCACGGTTATCTATGAGATTATCTACTCCAGTATGCAGGATTCATGACATTAATACAAAATTTCATCCCTTGAATTGAATATCTAACGCCTGGGATGCGCATTCACAGCGTGAAATCATTAACACATCACTTGTAGATTTCTATCCTTTATGTTGCGTCATCGGATCGGCCACCATGAAATCAAACGCTTACCTAACAGAAATTTCTTCCTTTCATGACTCTATAAATCTCTATGCCACATGAATGCTTCCATTAGACTGTTTGAAAGCCAAATATCGTATACAGGAAGTTATTCTGATTAGCAGGAAAAGTTGAAGCCCGGAAGATAGCACGAAGTTGTGGTCCGTTCTGTAATAGTCCGGCAGCTAGAACGAGTTTCTGCAGGGAACGAGGCCGAAAATGAGACTTTCACAGAATGATATATGCCCTATGCCTACACTGTAAACCGTTGACTGACAATTGACAGACATTTATCCTACAAAATCTATTTTGTCGGTCATTGTTAGTTCTTGTAGTATGATTGCCACTGAACACCTACAATATCTGACAAAAAGCGACAAAATGAATAGCAATGAATTATAGCTTAAATTTTATCAAAATTGTAGGTAATTAATTAGATAATGTGAAAATAAATCATGGCTTTGCCACACAATAATAGATTACCCAAAAGTCAAGCAATCATTAATCGAAAAAAATCAATATTCAACAGCTTATGTTTAGTTAATTTGCATGCAAAGCATCTGTTTCGATGTCGGTGGAGAACCTACAAATTCGTCGGATATCGCAGGATATTACTGGTGACAATCGTCAGTTAATTTTGTCAGTAATTTTGTAGGATAATTGTCGGTCTACGGTTTACAGTGTACTGTAAATCGGCACGTCTGCCGAGTTCTAGATAGTTCTTATTGTCAGACAGGATCGAAGAAAAACACGTATATCCAATCGGACGCAGATTGCAGTTTTTCTTTAGAATGTAATTTTCTAAGTTTTTGCTTATCAACTGAAAAGTACTAATCTGTGAGTCATGATTTTTGACATTGAATGTCTTCGGGTCATTTCCTTTTAATAGGATAATCTAGGAAATTTCATAAACCACATTATAATGCAGGTCTCTGCAAGTTTTAAAGAAAAAGTTGAGATCTGATTGTGTTTCTTAGCTGAGATGTCGTATTTAATTCAATTTTCAGCGACATGATTTTATGATTCACAAGGCGTCATTTCTTGAATCTGAATATTCATATGGAACCATTAACATCTTTTAAAGTTAATTATGGTTAATTATGATCAGTTTCTTTGATTACGATATTTTGCTCTTTCAGTGGCTGTTTGTGGTATGATCACGCTGAAGGAAATAATCTTCTTATAATAAAACTGAGCTTTTAGTGATGATAATCCATCGAATTGCTAATTTAACAAACTATATTGCCTCTCCGAATTTACATGACATGGAGGATTTGTGGAATACTATTCCTTATTCTGCATTGCTATCACGACCAGACAAATTCGTCCACCTTTCTCCAAAAGTGTAGAAATTTGCATATCTCACAGGTGATTAATGAAATCGAAGCTGTATACACATTGTGGATTTAATGAATGCTCAGTTACCACTTTACCTATGCATGCTACGAATCTGCGCGTCTGCCGAGTTCTAACTGGTCCCTCTTTCCGTCAGACAATATCAAAGAAAAGCACATGATAATCCAATGTTTCCAATGATAGCAATAGAAAAAACCTCTCCCGAGTGAAAATTACTGCCGATGTATGACTATATATGACTATCCACGACGTTTCGCGTCCAGACGCTTAGTCGTGGAAGAACTAGCACAGATAATGAAAGAGTGATTTACAAAATTCTAATTCTCGTTGCAACAGTCTCGTGACGCCTGTTCATCGAAGGTTGATGGTAATTAATTAAACGACCTTCCACCAAACTTGCCTCAACCGAATCACGCACACGCTTTAAAATTTCTACATTAAAATCGTCAATGCTATTGACATTGCTACAAATATTTCTATGATAGCTTAAAGCGCTTGAATTGTTTTTATATTTAATACTGTTTTTGTGTTCGTTATATCTTAAATGAAAAAACTCGTTAAATATATTAAACTCGGGAGAGGTTTTTTCTATTGCTATCATCGGAATCATGGTCCTCCCGCCTTCTGCTATTGCATACATAATCCAATGTGACGCAATTGAAGTTAATAACATATTTCTCTGTCTTCTCTAATCAACTAAACAGCAGCAGGTCCAAGGACATGATTTTTGGGATGGTGTGTCAAGCATGATAGCATCACATAAAAGTGATAGGAAATGACCTGAAGATATACTGTACATGTATCAAGGCGAAAATTATGGCTCTAGACTGAGCATTTTTACCGTAATGAGCGAAGACAATTTAATTTATTACAAAAACTGCAATCTGGGTCCCTTTGGGTTAACATGAATCTTTCCTTGATCTTGTCTGACAAGAAGAGGAACTAACTAGAACTCGGCAGACGCGCCGATTCATAGAAGGCACAGGGTGTACATCTTTCTGTGGAAGTATCATTTTCGTCCTCATTCCCTGCATAAACTAGTTCTGGCTGCCGGACTATAATACCATCCACGTCCATTAAAAAAGCAGCAGAACGTCGTTCATATATCCCTTCTAACCATAACAACTGCAAACCATCTCTTCTCATTAACACGAAAGAGAATGACTTTGACCGAACCCATGTCCCTCTCACTCACTTAGTGATTATCTAGATCCCATGACATAGCTCCGTGGAAACATGATATCTGGTAATCTTCATGACATGTTGATGAGTCGGAAGTTTCTCATTGTGATTCTCTGGGTCAAGTTACAAACACGATTTCTAATGACGGGCACACGCGGATTACTCATATTTCTCAACTTGCAGCACGCATGAGGAATTAATGTTGATATCAACTTGCCGAGCACCAGAATAATGAGCTTGGAAGCCTATCAGAGAGATTGAGAAAATGCCAAGAATAACTGAGTGCATATGCATAAACCGAGACTTTCCGAAGATATCTGAAGTAATTTGTTCCCGCCGCAATTTTGAATATAAATTTAAGTAAAGAAAATAAACACAAACTCATAATAACATAACTTTAACATGCTTTTTTGAGAGTAGGTAATATTTTATCACTATTTGAAATTCGGTGCGTGTACGACATAAGCAATCATCCAAACTGTTGAGGGAAACTGGAGACGCGAAAATACAATTGCAATCCCATTCATTCACCACCACAAGAATTCCGTCATTAAAGAGTCACACTGCAAGGACCAGAAATGACTGTGTGACAATAAAGATTTACATGTAGCACGAAAAATGACGTATGGCTCCTTTCCATATGCAGCTTACTTAGATAAACTTGTAACTATACGCAGAAATGAGCAGCCACAGAGCTGGACAGATCGTCTCTTCCTCTGCTCGACTAGAAAGGAAGCATTGGAACGCGTAACGCTAATGAAATGGCACAATCTGCTGACATAGCAACATACCAATCGAACAATGAGCAGCCAGTTCAACATAAAACACGCCAAATTGTGAGAAGTTTCAGTGAATGTTATCAACCGGATCACACAGCAAAGAGACACAGACGATGTCAAGTTCTGCAGAGAAGCTTGTGAACGTTATTTCGTGTGGTTGCCATCTTTTTCAATAATGATCGGAGGACCGACATAATCGATAAAAAACTGTTGCGCAATGATCTGAATTCTTCGAATCTGAAGGAATCATGGCCTATCTCTATAAGGCATTAAACATCTCTTTTTTGTGAACTTAGTAAGTTTCTGCATGTGCCATCGTTTTGAATCAGTTTGCACTTCTACCAAAGTGACCCACTTGAACAATCTAATTCTGTGTGAGCGGCTAGATAAACTGTTCGTGATGCTACAATTAGTAACAAGTGCTGTATACAGCGGACCTTGCTTTTGCGTGCGAGGTGATAATCTAATTTAGCCAAAGTAACTTTTCAGACCATTCAACATGAATTCAAGTGTTTATAAATAGTGTTTATGAATTCAGGCAGACCTTTTTGACGTTTAGCACAATATTGTGAGGTGAGCACCAATATCTCTCTCTCCCACGCTCTGCTATCTCTCTCCACACCCAGAATAAAAGCATCCTTTTTTGATATTTCATTAACGTCATTCCAACTCTTGATTACCTTGATTGCCTTGACGGGGTTTTAATCGTTCCATTGCTGAAGGAACCACTCCACAAGTGTCGTCCACCTCTTCCGGTCGATCGCGTGTTGTCGCCAGTGCTGGACCAACTGATGGTCAGGATGGCATCGACGGTGGTAGAACAAAACTTGGATGGCTTATTTGGTAATATTATTAATTTCATAAAAGTTCATAAAGAGAGAGATGAAGAGAAGGAGAAAGAGAGAGAGAGAGAGAGAGAGATGAAGAGAAGGAGAAAGAGAGAGAGAAGGAGAAGGAGAGAGAGAGAGAGAGAGAGAAGGAGGAGGAGGAGAGAGAGATGAAGAGAAGGAGAAAGAGAGAGAGAGAGAGAGAGAGATGAAGAGAAGGAGAAGAGAAGAGGGGGAGGGAGAGAGGGGGTAATAAGATAGTTGATGACAAATTCTAGTTTTGAGTAAATACTAATAGCAGGTGCAGGTGCATGGTTAGTGCTGCAGATCGTCAATACAAACTTATATGATCTGCAGAGCTACCGAGTTGACTATGAATGGACCTTAACTCATACAATGCAAAAAGTTTGATTTCTATGCTTCAAATGAACACGTTTATTAATGCACATGTAGTCAAAATTCTGCCAAATTGCGATATCTATGCAAGTGATTGGTCACCTCCACAGAGACAGATTCATTTTGTTAATGATGGAAAGAGTCACCTGCAGTTCTGATGCTAAACTTTAAGCATTTTTTTCTTTGTAATTAATTTCGAATTTAGAAGTCTAGTTTAGAATCGCTACACTTTCTGAAAGCTATTGTACCAGCCAATGTGAATTTTGAATTTGTGATCAGTCTGTCCGATGATAGTCAGTGCATATTGACCGAAATTAATTACAAAGAAGAAATAATTAAAAGTTTGACATAAAAGCTCTCATTTGTTTGACTCATTCCATCTTAAACAAAATGAATACCTTTAGTCAAGACATCTACGTATTTCAGAGAAATGTACACTGTAAACAGTACAATACGAAAGCTGGCTGATTTTGAATACGCCAATCCAATAGGAACGCCAATCGCTTTCGTTGTGCCTCTTTTTGTACATCGGTTTCGAATGTAGCTCTGGTTTCGTACAGTTTACAGTGTAGATTCATCTGCGTATGTGTTAGTCTAGAGCGGACATATTCATGCTCTAACCATTGTATCAATGGTAGAAATTGACTTGACATACTCGCTTTGGCTTGCATAGTTAGCCAAGCACGCGCATTGCAGAAGTAGCTCGTATCAGCGAACTCATGACCCTAATTGGTCAGAGCGTAGGAGCTAAACGTATTTACACGGCAAATGTTTCGCGACGCATTCACTGCTAGTTCACTGAATCGCACTTGAAAGTCTGAATTCTGCCACTCCTTTAAAACAGTAAAAAGTCTCTTCTTTTTGTACTCCTTAGTATTTTACTTGTATATTCAACCAGTCTGGCATCGTATACAGCAACCGAATTTCAATGATGGTTTTAAAACAACTCTTTTGACCTGAGTTCCATAAATGACTATAAATAGGGCTGCAATTCGGGAGTAAAACTGAGACCGGACGTCCGAAATGAATTTTTCCAATCCCGTGATCATGAGTTCGGGCAAACTACATTACAAAATTGCAAACTTCCTGAAACCATGCTTATATAAGGTCATAATGTCTCTATAAGTGCTAAATTGATGGTGGTCTAATATGCATGCATATGCATGAAGAGCATGACAGATAATATAATAGTCTAAACGTCTACATGATATGATGACAAATAGCACGCTATCGACATTAATTAAGGATGCGTTATTCACACGTCATAATGAATTTTTAAGATTGCCAGTTGAAGAAGTTTTTCAATTGAAGAGAAACGATTCAATGGCTGATTTATAAACATACATCATGATCCTAACTTTGTGTATTTGTTACAGGCTATTCCCACGAAATGCTTCACCGGCTTTCTGTCAGTTTAAACTCAGGATTGAAAAGTTGTGTGTATTGCAGTCTACATGTGTTTGCAAACTACTCCAACGTCTGGAATAAAAAAACGAAAGCAATTAGCTGAGTAAAAATATGATGTTTTGCATATCTAAACATTATTTAAAATATGCGTTCTTCAAAAGCTATTCTGTGTCCGACAACCGACAGAAAAATCGTTTTCAGAGTCTAGAATGCTGATTTTGAATAATTTAGAGGATTTGGTTTTCTTTGGTTTCAATACATCAGATTTTCTTTGTTCTGTCGTCTGATGTTTATATCGTTTGATCATAGAAGGATGTACTTTGGAATCTACTTTCTAACTGTTTTCCTGACATCACTGCTTAAGGCATCCGCCGTTCGTGCCAGAAGCAACTGTCATCGCTGATTTTGATCAAAGAAGTCGCGTAATTTCAAATGATTTCAACTGCTGTCACGCATTCCAATGAGCTCATAAGATATTTTCCGGAATCTTGAACGGAAACCATCAGGTAAAAGATCGAATGATGAACTACACTGTAAACTTAGCAATACCAAAGCTACTTACGAAACCGATGTGCGGAACGAGAATAACTAAATGTACGAAAGCACTATTGTTTGTGTTCATGCACTACAAAAGCGATTGACTTTCCTATTGAATTGTCTTTATCATCCAATAGGAAAGTCACTCGCTTTCGTAGTGTGTGACCGCGAACAATAGTGCTTTCGTACATTTTGTTACTCTCGTTCTGCACATCGGTTTCGTAGTAAAATCAGCTTTCGTACTCTACAGGTTGCAGTGTAGTGATCCGTGAAATGTTTTTTGATGCGCTGAAGAACTATTGCTGACACTCTATTCCGACGCTTTATAAGTATGACGGAGTAAGACAGACTTGTACTTTGAATGCAATGTGACGTTGCAAACAATGACTCCTGAACGATAGCCACACTGCAAGTGATGAGTACTGTGTTTTATAGGAACAATTCTATGGATCATGTATCATAGACGTCAACGATCACAAAAACTTAAGCTGAAAATGACAAAAGTTTAAACCGAGAAATTCATAAATTTAATCCTATTTGCCTGAGGCTTTTTCTTGTCGGTGAAGTATTGAGGCGGGGGGCACTAATGCCGACCTTTTTTGGGTATGATCTATCTGATGGTGGCATCAATTTTTCATTCCAAGTTGATCTTGTTGTTATAAATAGCATTTTGAAATTCAAACAATCATTTTTCTATTACGCAATTGCATCTAAAATATTCGATAGAATTTCATGAAAATGACAGTAGAACTATCTACAACATATTTTTTATAATATTTTTTTATCTACAACATGCTCTGTCTGGTGATGTTGTCCATTTTGCATTTCAAGCGGTTCTTGTCACTACAGATAGCATTTTGAAATTCAAACAATTATTTTTTTAAAAAAATTTCGGATTTATAAGTATTATATATAGAATATAGGCAATAATAGTCATCACAACGAGGTAAAGAGCACCTGAATATCAATTGACATAATTTCTCGACCATATTTCCTGACCGGGCAAACTGCATAAGTTGCAAATTTATTTATCAAAAGACTTAAAATTCTTATCAATAGAGGTGAAAATCAAAAATGTCGAAAAATGTGGGCGTAAATTCTTTTCATGTGGCTGCTGTGGTTAAAATACTGGGTCTACAAAAAAACAGCTACTACTCAGAAAAAGTCAGCACAAAATTAGGAAAAGTCACTGAAGTAGACCTTCAACGGATTATTCGTTCCGGCGTGAGGGGGACTTTAATACCATATAGCAATAGGGTTAAATCGAAATCAAAAATTACTGAATCACGAAGCTGAATCAAATGCGAAAAGGAAACTTCGAACTTATTTCGTAATCAGTAGCTCTAAGGTCTTTGATTTCAAATGTAAGTCAAATGTGTTTTAGAATTCTTGCTGTAAAAGAATTTATTAGATTGGCCTACCTAGAAAAGATGATGCGATTCTCAAGACAAGAGAAATCGGATTTTTTTTGAGTTGGTGAGACTAGAAAGGACAATAACGGCTCGTTGAGGGTTATTGCAGCCCCTTATTTAGGTAAATGTCAATGATCTTAAGAAGTATCACATTGCTGAAATATGCTGCAGTTGTAGATTTTTGTCGGAAGGCGATTTAACTTACTAATTCAGATCTCATCATTGCAAACTATTACATCAAACAGAAATGCATATATGCACAAAATATTTATGATAATAGGAGCTAATAATTCAAGCTAATTGAGGTACGAAATTGATGCAATCAATTCATTGAATTTGGAATTAATGAGCAATAAATTCATTGAATATGGACTCCGACTCCGGGTGGCAAGTGTATAAAGCCTAGTTTTTTGAAACACAAATCGATAGCCTATATCAAAGATCATTATAGGCTTAGCTGAACCTATTTTCAGTGATCACTGCTGCATCAATTATCAATCATTATCGATAAAAGTTTATCAAATGTCGCTGTAAGTTGGATGCATAAAACTCGGCTCCTCCCATCTTTTTGATGTGTGCTTCACACGGTTATTCTCCAATCTCTACCAGGCACGAAAATCCCACATCTTTTTCCAAAAAATATGAGTACACTTTCGATTTTAAGATGCGCTTTAGAGGAGCCATCACATGCACGATTAACGTGAGGGTAAGAGGTAATGTTCTCAAATAAACTAGCATTTCGTTTTTGTCTCTGATGTGACCTTTGGTGCGTAGGTGTGATCGACGCTAGGAATGGTTGTCTTCTCTACTAAATCACCGAGTGAAAAGACAATCCTTTTTTCACTATCACAGTTCATTCTTTCAACTATTGCAAGCTTTGTGTGCACTGCTGTCTCTGTGCTTTTGTTTGACGGAGAAAGTTGACATCAAGACAGTGACAGCCATGCACGAGGATAAATAATTTGTTTGTATTACATTTCGGGTCTAGTTATAGGCCGGAGTCTGGAGTCCTATCATTTGATAGGACTCCGACTCTAGCAAAAATGATAGGACTCCGGGCCTGCGACTCCGACTCCACATCCCTGATGAGCAATCAATTCATTGAATTTGGAATTACTGGGCAATGAATTAATTGAATTTGGAATTAATGAGCAATCAATTCATTGAATTTGGAATTACTGGGCAATGAATTAATTGAATTTGGAATTACTGGGCAATGAATTAATTGAATTTGGAATTACTGGGCAATGAATTAATTGAATTTGGAATTACTTGGCAATGAATAAATTGAATTTGGAATTACTTGGCAATGAATTAATTGAATTTGGAATTACTGGGCAATGATTTAATTGAATTTGGAATTACTGGGCAATGAATTAATTAAATTTGGAATTACTGGGCAATGAATTAATTGAATTTGGAATTACTGGGCAATGAATTAATTGAATTTGGAATTACTGGGCAATGAATTAATTGAATTTGGAATTACTGGGCAATGAATTAATTGAATCTGGAGTTTCTGGGCAATGAATTAATTGACAACAATTAATTGAAATTCAATTTGTTGATAATCCCTGGTCATTACTCTCACCTACGAACCATCATTTATATCCTCAGAATTGCATTGTTGAAGCACGTCAGTCATGTAGAGGTGAAAGCACCATAACATGACAAAGGACATAGCGCCAATACTTCACAAATCTTCAAATCTACCAATCGCAATTTTCTATCAATTTTATTCGCGATATCCCGGAATAAAGCAAAATGTTTCCGTGCGATTATCGGATTATCGACATCTCTTTAGAGCTACAATGTCGCCACTTCAAATTGTCTTCCAATATTCGCGTTGCACAGATGTATAATTGTGAACGTTTTGATCAACTGCTTTTCGTGAAATGAAATGCTGACATGATGATTACATTGAAGGTACTTCTTCGGATTCGAATTCACGATGATGAAATATGAGGTCAAACCAGTCAGTGCATCTATTTCCGTACATAAAAGTCTGTTAATTAATGTGAACAATGACAAGCAGACTGGTAACAGTTAAGAATCATTGTTGCAGTCGTTTATTACTGCTGTTGTCTAGACTTTCTCCTCATTATTTTCATCTATTATTGGCTATTAGTATCATATTATCGACAACATGTCTTTAGCAAATACGAGAGAGCACTAATTAAACCCAATGAGGACCGCCCACCCCATGTGAACTTCTTTTTGCATCTCCTAAAATAAGTCAGATAAAAGTTCATTTTTTGTGACTTTCAGTTTGTGTGTATGTTGAACTTTTCACAAAAATTTGGGCAAAATTGACTAACTGTGAAGTCATTTTCAAAAGTACTTTTTAGAAAATTGATGATTTTCATTTACAGTATCATTGATTATTAGTATAATGTTTCTGTATCATGTTTACATGATATTGATGCATGTGCAATTGAAGATTGTCTCCCAAGATGAGTACATGTACATTGTGCATGTATAACTGTACATTCTCATACGATGATGAAAGTCATCCCAACAGCCATTTATAACAGAATATAATGCTTACTAATTCAAACTATTAGTTAAAGTAGTCCTAATGAGGACCGATGACGTTCTCCAATCCGCAAGTGTACAGAGGCAATGCTACTGTAGCTATCGGATTAATCAGTTCTTAAAAGAACTCAATGGAGCTTTCTCGTGGCAACGAATTAAAATTGATCAGCTTTGGCCCAATATCTGGCAAAAGTGGAAATCTTAAGACTTGTAGCACCACTCATTCTAACCGTTGATATACTGCTACCATAGATTCCAAACACTGCCGCATACATGTTCAAAACAGACTTCTAATATACTGTACCGACTACAGATGCTGGTAGTGGAAATAGAATAGGACAATGGTCATCATAGGTTAAGGAAATTAAAAATGGATATTATAAAACAACAGGAAACTGATGAATATAAATTGGAAAAGTGGAGGTAAAACATGGAAATACAATTATGCTTCTACACCGACTACAAGTGAACTAATATCTGACACTACACATGGTGGATAATGGTAAGAGTGGATAAGTGGAAAGTGGATAATGGAGGCAAACAGTAGAGCTATAATGACACTCTACTACACCGAAAGCAATGAAACTATTCACACTATACCTAAGACTACACATGGAAAATACTATTTCTTCACTTGAATTTGTTATCGCAAGTTTCTTAATCCGTCTATAATACTTCATGTAATTCCACATTTCTTCATTTGTTCTTCATTTGAAATGCAATACATCGACCACTACTTTAGTATGTACATGTGATGTACATGCATATGTAATATACACAGGCATATGAATCAAATAAAGTTTTGATCTGAATAAAGAATTGATTTGATCAGAATAATGCAAAATACATATCACCATTCGAAAGACTTCATTTGGAATGTATCAAAACCTTAACTTTATAGCGAATAAGTCATTGGAACGAGACAGTTGGAAAGATAGAAAAATGCAATAATACATGAAAAGACAATATTTGACGTTCAAATTTCAAATTGCTATTTATAGTACCAAAATTAGCGTAGAATTTTATACCTAGAACACCATATAGATATACTTGAATTAAAGTTTATAGAAATACTTAGGTTGTAATGAACAGTTTTTGAAGAATCAAAAAAATATGCATAAATTCATAAAAAATGAAAAAGTTTGAAAATACAAATTTTAAATTTGAATTTTACGTTTGAAATTTTTCGAATCATGCCAAATAGGCACTACCATTCGAAAAGGGAGACTAAAAAGGAGGATAAATAGTAGGCAACCCCTTTTTCAAAAAGCTTTATCCATCGGAACGTGGAAAATTTGGGGGGAGCACTGCGGTCCTACCACGCTAAAATTCGCCCGGTCCTGATAGGGTTTAATGTACTTTCTGTATATCTTCAACATTGGGCAACCCGGTGAACGGACAACGCCCGTTGTAAATAGGGTAACCAGGCGTTCTGCACTCTCCGGGACAGCACCGTGTATTCTGATGCTTTTTCCATGTGTTGATTCATTTCAAGAGAATGCGCCAAATGTCATTAAATCCAGAGTAGATGGAGGACTATCACTAGGTGACATGCTACGCGTGGTTCACGCGTTATTACGGAATACTCCAAACATCCGTGGTTAAAGGCATTCTATTCTTCTACCCGCGTACATACACGCTGCACTAAGAGTCGGAAATCACTTTATCTGATGCTATTAAAACATGGGAAATGTTTATGAATACGCGCGGGCGAGTGTTTATAGTTTGCTCGTCGTCCACGGTTGTCTGCGCTGCCGCTTGAACCACTAAGATGAACCGCTAAGTATGTTCTGTCTTCCCTGAGCATGAAATTGAGGTCCTATCACATTGTTTAGCCTCTGATACATGCAGACACATGAGACGCAAAGTCTTCATAACAGGACTGCCGACAGATGTTGCAGCAATGTCACGCATAGCCACGAATTTTTAGGGTCATGTGTAATTACGCGTCCTTGAGCGTGGCATGTCACCTACTGTATTGAAGCTATTATTTTCATTCACTTACCAAGCGTATGCAGGCACGGGAACCAATCATTGCTGCTTCTTCCAGATACAGTGCATCTTCGATTACCCGGACGTAATTTCAGAATCCGTTTGATCCGTGACGCATACTCCTCTCCCTAAGAAAGATTCAAACAATGAATTTAAAGGTCAATGCATAAAACGAGTAATAAAAAGAGATTTCTATGAGTTATGACATAATTAGTTTCAATGCATTTTATTGAAGGACTAAATTATTGATGATATGAGAATTTCCCTTAAGGGCGTGGCTGATAATTACGGCTTGAGAAGCAAGTAAGTGTTCTCATATTTCGAATTAAGAATACGTACGAATTTGAATTTTTGCCTCGTCCTATTAATTTACATCGGTTCAGTGTGTGCACTATGAAGTGAGAAATGCCAAGAAGAGGATGTGAAATCATCAAGTGAACTCATTTTCGTACGCCTGCTACTTTTTTTAATAATGATCGGAAGGGCCAACATTATGGAGAAAACTTGTGCGCAATGATCTGAATTCTTCGAATCTGAAGGAATTGTGGCAATCGAAGCACTTTGCTGGAACTCACAGTAATCCGCAGGCGACGCACGACTTTTTTCCTATCTCTGTAAGGTATTAAGAATTCCTTTTTGCTCACTTGATAGGTTCCTCGATGTGCAGTCAATTTCGAATTAATCACACTTCTAGCAAATCGAAGCTGATAAAGAAAATATCTAATTCTGTGGTCAGCACCGTTGAAGTATTAACGTTAAAACTTTACACTGCGGTATTTATGGGTTATCTCCCCCCCCCCACGATTTCAAACAATTGTCTAAACCCACATACAAAACTTTATAATCAAATACCTCAGACAAAGATGGCAGCTTTGTCTGACATTTTGGCTGTTAATTTTCTGTTCTATGCAACCACTTTTGGCTGTACATGTCTGGTTAGGTTGTTTGATATTCAAAGCTGAATGCGGGCCGCTTTTTTTCGAACCGGACCCAGCCTGGCCCGGATGAATTGTTTATCTGGTCCCGGGTGAAATAATTCATTACACACTTAGCTCATAAAGTGACCCATGTAATTCACCTCTTGACATGATGGAAAATATCTGCTGGTTTGTTTCCATCGAGCCCTCTGAGAACGATTCCACAAATAGTTCCGCAAAAAAAATCGACAAGTGAAGCAAATAATGGTGTCCTCTTTTTGAAGTATGTGAGGTGGAAGAAGCCAGTATGTGAGGTGCATTTGAAGCCAAAGAACAGTTGGAGAGACGAGATTCCAGTTGCTCTTTTAAATGGCGATAAATGGTGTTGGCGATTGAAAAAACCCGTTAATTAGATTAAACCTTTCTGAATTATGGAACAATCAAAATAATCTAATAAAATCAAAATCCTCGAAATTAATTGATACCCGGTTGATTGAATTTTCAGAGACCAATGCATTCACAGTGCTAATGACACTTACAAAGGACTGGATTATCTACAATTATGTCCATTCTATTGTGAAAGAGCTATCCAAATCTATCGATGAACTACAATGATGCAGGATCAGTAATAAGACTTTGAACGGAGGCAGTCATCAATTGGCAGTTAAAACTGGTCGATATAGAAATATGAAACTCCCCATGAAGAATGTACCAAGAGAAAATAGAAGACCTCGTTCACTATATTATCGAGTGTCCATCATACGGGGCTATTAAGCAATTGAATATACCTTTCATGACGAATATAGATCGATCAGATTTCTATGCATAATGAGTAGCTTGAAGAGAAACGAGATAAATGCAATATCAAGATTTGTCACAAGAACTGACAACATCAGAGCAGAAATCAAAGACTCTGCCACTTGATGTATCACGAATAACCGCGTCATTACATCTGAAAACTGTTCAGTAATTAATTAGATACTTGCAACGATATTTTTGTTCGGCTGCAATTCACAGTCGGAAGTGAAACCTCTTCCGGGGATCAGCCAAAAATAACATCAGATTAACAACTCATAATTTTCAATACTTTACTGGGTGAGTAATGCCTCAGTCACCACACATTGTCTGACATTTTAACTGTCCGTTGTCTCATATTGTCTGCTGTAATAGTCTGATCATTGTGGCTGATAAGTTATCTACTATTTGGTTGATTACAGTTTACAGTGTAACACTACTGTATTCTGTTTGGTGCTGTTTCCTTCAGAACTACAAGACTTTCGACATTCGCTGGACCAAGATTGCTTCTTTTTGAAGATACAATATGTCTTCACCACCGCTGCTGAAATGTCTCTCCCTCTCAACAGTTGATGCTTTGATTATCCGGATTTCGATTATCCGGACGTAATTTCAGAATCCGTTCGATTTTCCGTGATTCCATCAAAACATGTACATGCACATACATGGAATCAAATGTTCATTTTAGCATTCCTCTCCTCTTTAGGTAACACATGCACGAAGTACTCTTGCTTTACCAGCAATTAATTTTTGCTCAATGTGCGGTTCTCGTCTGAGTCAAATAATAGGCAAGCAGCTAAATGATTGGAGCATTCTTAAGGTTATGCATGCTAGTCAAAGCTGGGATACAGCTCTGATAAATCGCTTTCAATTCATGGTCTCAGTTCACGGTCTTTGTTTGTGTACGTATATTTATGTGCTTTAGTAGGAACAACAGTGAATATATAGCAGACATGTGCAATGCTCATAATTTCATTAAACTGTCGAAGAATCGGAATCAAATATATCAAGTATTACATTAGGTAGATATGCAGGATGATATATGATCTTGGTATGTAATCAAATGTCTTTGACCTGAGCCCACAAGCTTTTGCTAACATGGGATTTAAAAATTCGCTTATCCGGATCTTTGACTGACCTATTGGGTTTTGACCATCCGGATAATCGAAGATGCACTGTATAAGGCTTTAGCTCAGTGTTTCCACAATGCGCGCAGTACTGTTTGTCAATGTAAGTTTCGCCTTAGAGTGTTCTACGACAAACTATTAAGAGACAAACGTGTGTTACGAAAAGTGCGAACAGCATGACGTGTTAAAGGATCCCAAGATGTAATTTCGAATTATTTATTTCAATTCCATAAAATACGCGGAAAGCCGCCTGTTAAATGTTATTATAATTACAATTTTTTTAGAATTCAACATTTCTTTGATCCGTTTCTTCTTGCGAATAATTTGGTCACCCTAGTTTTAAATTATGTTGTCCAGTATTGTGACGATTTCCTGGGAACTCGGCCTACGGAAGACTCGGGACGCAAAGACAGTGCTCGTGAACATTCGCTCTCAGGCGTCCGAGTATTCCCTTGCCTACTCCGTGCCTTAAAGAAAGAGTCTATAGTGTCAATTGACGAGAGATCTGTCGGAAAGTGTTATGGGCTATTTTTCCCCGCATCACTCTAAACCAGCACCTCCTAAATCACACAATGAAGCGAGACACTATTCGTAACTAATAAAAAAATCATAAAGTAAAGCGTTTTAGGAGGCTAGCGCACTAGTGTTATTGTTCTCTTTAGTATGTCAGCATTCTATTTCACGCAACCTCCTAAAATTCTAGTGTGTCGCGCTTTAGGATTCAGATTTCTTCGATTTTAGGAGGTGACAGTTTACAGTTACAGTATGTTTACAGTTACAGTATACCGTAAGCAGACACCGCACGCCAAGTTCAATGCCAACCGAATTCGTCACACTACCCTCTTCTCTGCTCAGCATTGACGGTTACACATCACTCTTCCACGTTCACTACTATAATTAGAATAAATTAGTAAATTTGATTCAATACACTCTAAACCAGCACCTCCTAAATCACACACTGAAGCGAGACACTATTCGTAACTAATAAAAAAATCCTAAAGCAAATCGTTTTAGGAGGCAAGCGCACTAGTGTTATTGTTCTCTTTAGTATGTCAGCATTCTATTTCACGTAACCTCCTAAAATTCTGGTGTGTCGCGCTTTAGGATGCAGATTTCTTCGATTTTAGGAGGTGACAGTTTACAGTGTATGGTGTACTTTAAAGATTTTTGTGTTGAAAATTGTTCTGCGATGTCCAACTGGCTATTTCATAATGCGATAAATATTTCTATCTTGATTGTCTCCACTCCTTGAACTATCCTATGTAGCCTACAACTTCGTACAAACATTAACAGTGGAAATTACATTCCGCTTGTCTAAAGTACTTTGAATAATTGTGAGAAAAATCTGTCACTGTCATAGTTCGTAATATCCGGCTTAGTGCATAGAAGCATTGGACAACACAATTACATTCATTTGTCCGTCTTAGGAAGTACTTGAAATTGCTCTATAGATTTCCAGGTCATTTCTTCACTATAAGAAGAAAATTCTTTTCTCTTGAGAAGCAAAAGTAGGTCTTTATTAAACAAAGATTTCAAATGCTAGTGTTCTTTGAAGCATAGGAGGCTGCTTTCGACGCATAAATGTGAATATCATTAGCATCATTGCGACATTGATACGAGAAAGAAGCAGTTTCTCAATTTTCTCTATTGGCGGCAGCAATTTGACTGCAAATCTGCATGCACTGTAAACCAGCACCTCCTAAAATCGAAGAAACCTGCATCCTAAAGCACGACACACTAGAATTTTAGGAGGTTGCGTGAAATAGAATGTTGACATACTAAAGAGAACAATAGCCCTAGTGCGCTAGCCTCCTAAAACGCTTTGCTTTAGGATTCTTTTATTAGTTACGAATAGTGTCTTGCTTTAGTGTGTGATTTAGGAGGTGCTGGTTTAGAGTATGCAGTCACAACGATTTCGTGTGATTTGGAACATTTTATATGTGATTCTATGTGATCAGAGTGCAACAGAAGCGCTAAAATACAATACTCTCGTAGTACTATAAAGAACAAAGGATGTAAAGATTATGAAAACCTATAATGTCAACAAAAAAATGTTCCTTGCCTATGGGTAAATCCATTTTGTCAAACATGACAAACCAAATCCATGACAAACAACGTTTGTCAAAAAACGTGTCTTCTGTCTGTAAAATCCTTAGTTCTGGACTGATTTTCATCATTTTTTTTTTCATCTTGATCCCTAGGATCTCCTCTTTTCGGTGATGATAAATTCAAATCAATCCAAAAAGGTTTCTTTATGAAAAATTTAGCACAAGGCAGAAAAAGTACCGAAAAAAGTACGCTCAATTACGCGTAATTACACATGACCCTAAACATCCGTGGCTATGCGTGACATTGCTGCAACATCTGTCGGCAGTCCTGTTATATAGACTTTGCGTCTCATGTGTCTGCATGTATCAGAGGCTAAACAATGTGATAGGACCTCAATTTCATGCTCAGGGAAGACAGAACATACTTAGCGGTTCATCTTAGTGGTTCAAGCGGCAGCGCAGACAACCGTGGACGACGAGCAAACTATAAACGCTCGCCCGCGCGTATTCATAAACATTTCCCATGTTTTAACAGCATCAGATCAAGTGATTTCTGACTCTTAGTGCAGCGCGTATGTACGCGGGTAGAAGAATAGAATGTCTTTAACCACTGATGTTTGGGGTGTTCCGTAATAACGCGTGAATTACGCTTGGCAATGTCACCTAGTGTAGGTACTCTATCTTAGGGAAGAAGTTTCGTTGTGATCTATAAAATTATACATGCAAAGTTATGCATCATGTGAAAGCGCATGAACAGTGCTTTCAACCAGACTGTAGTTCAAGATCGCATTTACATTAATTTGGGATTTTTTTTCAATTAGCCTTTGTGTCCCAAAAATTGTCTTCTGACCGATGCACATTTCGCAACTTAGAAATGATGTTTTTACTTTCTTTATGCGACAAAATTTAAGTTGTATCAAAAGGAACACATCAACAATGAATCATCACAATTGAGCAATTGTGAATTTAAGAAATTTTTCTCAAAATTTCAAATTAATGGTGAAGCCACATTTTTTATCTGGATCTCATGAAAACTCATAGAATTATCAAAAACCATAATGTAATCATGCACTCTGTAAACTGTTGACAGACAATTGACAGACATTTATCCTACAAAATCTATTTTGTCGGTCATTGTTAGTTCTGGTAGGATGATTGCCACTGAACACCTACAATATCTGACAAAAAGAGACAAAATGAATAGCAATGAATTATAGCTTAAATTTTATCAAAAATGTAGGTAATTAATTAAATTATGCCAAAATAAATCATGGTTTTGCCACACAATTATACAGATTGCCCAAAAGTCAAGCAATCACTAATCGAAAAAATCAATTAATATTCAACAGTTTTTGTTTAGTCAATTTGCATACAAAGCATCTGTTTCGATGTTGGTGGAGAACCTACAAATTCGACGGATATCGCAGGATATTGGAGGTGACAATCGTCGGTTGATTTTGTCAGTAATTTTGTATGATGATTGTCGGTCTACGGTTTACAGTGCATGCGAATTTTCTTTTTGAAAGACAATTATCATCATATTCAAAATCTCGTAGAAAGGCCAAAATGACCGAGACCACAAAATTACCGGTCAGAATACCCCTTACAAAATTCTTACATAAGTCAATCACCAAAATTCGTTGGCACGATCTTTCTGCCTCAAGAGATAATCTTTCTAGTGCATGTCCATTTTATTGAAATATTAGTGCACCTCACATAGTACTGCATTCCTTGATGAGAATGATTTTGGTTAATGACTTTAGTATTTAAATCATGCAATGTTCATTCATCGACTTCATGAAATCTAAGTCGATGAAATGTTTGTCCAGAGATATTTGAAATGCAATGGGAAAATCCAGTATAGTTGATTCAGACAGATCAGAGGTAATGACTTTGCAATTTTATCCATACATGTAAGTTTCGGTCATAATGTAGAACGCTCAATAAGCAAAGAAGACGTCTTGAAGGTGTAGGCCAGCATGTTTTACTGACATTAATACGCGCATAGCCAGACATATTATTTGGTGTTGAATTGAACGCACCTCTTTTGCTATGTTAATTAATTTATCAATGCAGCTTAAGTATGCTGTGTTTACAGCATTTGCAAATGCCAGATAGTGCAACCTCGTCTTATTCTATATATAGAAGACAGGTATTCGATCCCCCACCAGTTCAAATCCGATGCGGTTCAATTATAAGGAAATCCGAAGACAAAAAGGCGTTTCAAATAATATATGTGTATTGAAACCTCAGTTCAACTACGACGAGACTTACAAGTAATAAGGAGAAGATACGGAAGAGGAAGGAAGGATAGCAGATCCGTGACATCTAGGTTCCTGGTCTTCACTTTAAATATCGAAATTTGGCTTGGGTCATCATTCTGTACTGGTTGTTGGTAACCACCGCCGCGTATTGACCATCGAAGATCCCGCGAAGCTGTTCTGCCCGTCATTGGACCGTTATGGGGATCAGCAATCAAAGCAGATTTAGATGCCGCGATAGTATCCGTGTGCATCTTCTATTTCTTCTCGCCATCTGATTCACAAGTCATTAATCAAAAGTGTTAACCTGATATCAAAGTTCAGGAGAGTGTAAATTCTCTCCGTTCGCCGATAATTGGAAAATACACGATAGAGCAGAGGTTACAATAGTAAGCATATACGGCATTGATATCAACCTACATATTGATGTAATCCTTAATGTACGGTACGAAGCACGATTATTTAAGGCATGCCTTCGCTTCCATTGTTTTCAATTCTCATCTGACTGATCATGGATCGAAAAGTGTCAGCAAGTTGCACGTGTGAACGCACCCTATGGTATTGCTATCTTCTATACATTTAATGATCGGATATTAACTGACTCGACCATTAGCGACTATTTGATTTCGCAGGATTTCTCACTCATCAGCTTACATGGTGAGATAAATCTGGAGATTCTCAATACATCAGCATTGACGCAATTCTGCAGGAGATAAACATTTTTCTTCAAAAGCATTTGAGAAGTCAATAGTTCAACATTGCCATGGAGATTATTCTATGCCATCCCATGAACATTCCAATCACATTCGTGGCAAGTGATTGTATGCTAAAGGCAATCATTAAAATACCGAATTTACAGTCACCTATTGCATCATGCATTAATTATTGATTTGACCATTTTGCTTTTAAGACGCACATGCACTGTAAATCGCTCAATACCAATCACATACGAAGGATGCATACCAAAATATTTCTTTGGTATATTTCTGTATACTCTTGGTATATATTTGTATGCTTTTCGTATGTTATTTCAAATGTGGCATGCTATACATACTAAAGCCATACCTGCACAATGTTGAAAGAAGCATAAATCATGTCCAAAGTATGTTGATTTAAGGCCTTTTGTCAATAAAGATCACACTAATGTTACTACTGTTCTGTAAGTAGTGAGATAATGACATTCAAGCGTCATACTTTCAATAATGAATTCGATTTTAATACATGTAATTCTAAGGCGTTTCATGAATAATCAATAAGCATTCAACCATCAACAATTATGCATTATGCAATTTTGAAATTAAGCATATTATCAATCCGAAATATAAACACATTATAATTCATGAACTCAAAAAAAGTTATGTTTAAGATATATAAGTCAACATGATTACACGAAAGATATTATTAATATGGATTGATGCTTTTCAGCTTAGTTCATAAAGTAGAGCTAACTAAACGTCCTGTTAATGTTGTTCGACAAGTAGCAACGATGACAACCTCGCGGAGCATAAAATTCACAATAAATCTAATCTAAATGAAAAACATACCAATAACTCTTATTTCAGTGTAAAACAGCCAATCACAGATAGAGTATCACTACATACCAATCAGATACGAAAGTAAGTGAGATGTGGTATGAAAAAGATACCAGATCTCTGTAACATACGAGAATCTCGTATGAGATGTTAGTTTAAAATTGTTAGTAATTTTGGTATATGTTTGTGTGTAATTTTAGTATCCAGCGATTTACAGTGTGGGTACAAACGTGTACTTATTCTAGATAAGATCTAAATATTCAATCTGATATTAATTATCACCACCTAAACATAGACATGTACGCACTGACTTAATAGAGGGAAGACCTTTCGAGTGGCTATTGTTTCAAGTCGCCTTGTATGTGTTAATGAACCAACATTCAACGTTGTGTAACATTCACACCTAACACATCAATTACTGAATTGCTGTGAAAGCTTTCAGGAAAATGACAGTAGCGAATATTCTTGCTCAATCGTACAAGATCGTTCTTGCGCGTTCTTACAGGAAGTTAAAATGTTTCGTATGCAACACTTGCACAATCATGCAAGATTGAATAGATGAAATGTGTAAGTGCATTGGTCGGTGGAGGAAGGAGACTTACAGCTTCTGTAGTATTGCTCCAAATGGCACAAAAATCACGGAACATCCTGTTTAATGTGTGGGCTTCAATATCTTCTCATCTTCACAGTATAAATCACGATTCAAAATTAAAAGTGACCAATTTTGACAGACTTCTGAAATTTTGCCGTTTCATGGATCGTTCTTATAGAGATCAAAGCGAGCGAATTACAGGAAATGTCAACAGAGTTAACGGACAGAAGCCTCAATTGTGGACTGAAGCTGAACACAAGAAACACCAAAGTTATGTTTGGACCTTTAAACGTGTGCAACCAAGCAATCGAAGCAGTGGACAAATACGTGTACCTAGGCCAAACATTCAGCCTTCTAGACAAAACTCAAGAAAAAGAAATACAAAGAAGAATCAACGCGGGATGGGCTGTATTTGCGAAGCTGAAGGATGTATTCAAGAGTAACATTCATTCTTTCCTTATGTTTCTTCCTTCTTAAACCGGAAAGACAACAGTATCTGATCGCGGTGTATCTAGCTTCATCATCTGTCTTTATCTGAAATGTGCTATATTTCCTGTAGTACTTTATCACAATTTGATTACCATTTGCATGAAAATATACACTTATTATTATTATTCACGGCGACCAAGCTTAAAGTAGTGCAAAGAAAGATAGGGCGAAGTATGCTCGGAATCAGCAAGTGGAACAAGAAGACCAATAAATGGATTAGATCGCATACAAGAATCAAGGACGTGGTGGAAAAAGCAAAGGAAACCAAATGGAGGTGGGCGGGACATGTCACAAGAATGTCGTCAAGATGGATTATCAGATTGAGAGACTAGACCCCACGTTATGGAAAAAGAAGCAGAGGCAGGCCAGTAACGAGATGGAGAGACGATACCGACAGGTTTTGTGGACAGCTGAAGAACGAAAGGAATGGAAGAAGCATAATAAGGCCTTTGTCCAATAGTGGAACAGAACCGGCTGATGATGATGATGGATAGTGATATCTTTTATGATCACTGTTTCGATGCCAAACTGCTGAATGCACAGAGAAGTTGCTTCCCAGTACAAAAGATTGATAAAATTGATTTTTGATTTGAATGCACCTCAAATAGACGCATATGAAAAGTGGAGGATTTTCTTCCACTGTATCCGCGAAAAGGCATTCTACAACTCTAAATACCTTCCCATGTAATCATAGAGAAGAAAAATGACTGGCAGATACCTAAAAAATTCAAATGACAAGGAGATAATACGAATAGGACTGCTTAAATGAGCCATTACTATTGAACTTGTTAATAAGTAGTATTTGAATAAATTTAAATTTCCAATACTCCAGTGAATGTCTTTGGTGTAACAGAGTGGCCATTTTCAGACATTCGATAAACAATTTATCAAGATCAGTCATTAACTTGAACTTTGAAAAAATCCCCCCTACTGATAGATTCACCGTAACGGGTCTGCGTTTCTTCGAGCAATCCGTTAGGCATATGAATTCGCTTGTTAGAAACCTATTATTTCTAGCAGAAAAGGTTTGAATGTCGTGTATTTCTATGACATGTTCTTATTTACAAATAGCAATTACTTTATAGCATTCTTGCTTCATCTGAATCACAAAGTTTTTGACAAAGCACCTAAGAAATAGACGCTAACGCTCCCGTTATCTAGTTTTGCCTATATCTGTTGTCTATTGTTTAAATTTAGACGCATCTGAATGCGTAGGAAAGGAATTTTTTCCACACGATTTGTTTTGAATCATTTAGACGAATAATTGTGTTGAGACATCGATATAGAGTTCACGCCTCGCCAGGATTACTATCCATTCCTTGAAAAATCTAAAATCAGCAATAATGTATTGACAGTAACTTGTATTAGAGAGGTGAAACCGTTGAATAGAAATAATCTGAGATTGTTGACTTCAGAGCTGTTCATTAACTAAAATTTTGCCCGCAGAATTAGATTCAATTAATTAATGGCTGTCCAAGCCGATTTCCATGCGCTGCCAACAGCAATGCATGTTGAACGAAAAACCTTTGTGCTAATATATACTATTTGTCGTTTAACAACATAATTTTTTTTTCTAGCTTTGCTTTACTTTTGGGAGTGGATGATGTTGAAGGCTAGGAGAAGAAAGTAATTAATTTTCCTGACATTGTGCTAAAAACACGCGGGTCACTCCTTCTTCTTAGTTGCCTTTGTGAAGTTATGTACAAAAAATTGAATATGCAAAAACCATAGCGCTTCGTGTCACAGACATATCAAAATGTGAGACCGTGCAGTCATCAAAACAACGCATCTCAGTCTCATTGCTATTTAATGCGTTGTTTTGATGACTGCATGGTCTCACCATTTGATGTGTCTGTGACACGAAGCGCCGTGGTTTTTGCCTATTCAATTTTTAGTTTTTTGTACATAGCTTCACAAAGGCAAATAAAAAGGAGTGATCCGCTTGTTTTTAGCACAATGCCAGGAAAATATAGGGAGTAATGTTTTCCTAACTTTAATATCTATTATAAAAGCACTTGTGCAACGATAATATGCTATTCATATGTAGATTGCAAGAATGACAGGGGTTCACACGTGACTTTGTCACTTATTAATCCCGCAGAATGCTAGTTAAGGGTTAAATGTGTAAAAGCTACAAGTGGAGTCCTGCAGGGAGGCGTGCTAGCTCCATTGTTGTTTGCCTCAGCAATGAATAGCTTGGAGCCAAAGTTTGAAAACTCCACTCTGGTGAAGTCGGTCAGGAGCTGAATCACAGATTGACATGGTATCATGAGAATGGCATGCATTTTTATTTTGAGCCAGAATCTTCAACCATTATCGAAGAAGTTAGCACTGCCAAACTTCTTGGAAATGTTCTCGACAGTAAGCTCAATGGGCAACACCATCTCGACCACACACTTTCGAAAGCAGAAGATGAGTATACCCACTACAATGTCTAAAGCAAATGTCGCCGAATAACGACCAATTCGGACTGATTCAACGTATTCACAGATTCAAACATATTGCAAGCCTGGAAAAGCGATTGTGCAAGTTGTTTGGTTTTACCTGTTGGTAGGATATTACCAGCTTTTGTTTGTGAACGGCCAAGCAATCAGCATTATAGTCAGAAGATAGGGAACAACCATTACATCTTAATCACGACAAAGAAGAAACTCGACATGGTGAAAGATTTGGTAGTCGTAGCAAAAAGCTCAGATCAAGAACAATGCGTTTCCAAAATTCATTTATTCGCATTGCATGACTTCGAACTGTTTTTTATAAATGATTGTGAAGCCCTACTTATGAATAACCATCGCTTGTGATGTACGAATAAAGCTACATTATAATTATTATTATTGACATCTAATGATTGCAAAAGTATCCACAAAAATATGAGGAATGGAAATTTCAAAGCAATAGATTCCTTTCTGGAACTTTGGCAACCACTTGACTCTGAAGAGCTAACTTTGCGAGCCCTCTACACAACTGACACTTCACAAAAGGACTGGTTGTCCGTAGAATCTGCCGCCATATGTTGAAAGAGACATGATTAATTTGAATCCTGAGGGAACTTTGTTGACACTTAAACTCCGTCTGAGAATGGACAGAATTATCGTGATTTTCATGACCCTTGATTATCGTCTCCACTGGCATTTATTCTTAGCACGACAACATGATAGCGCTTAGTAGAAATACATGCACATTTCGAAAGCTTTGATAACTATCGAAGAATTAGAGATGTTATGTGACATTAGCCCGAGGGACAATTTGCAACACTCTTTGTCCACGGAAATCAATTATCAGCAGCACCAGAGGAATATTGAAATGCACCAACTGTCGAATTACATAAATTTCATGCCTCAAGGCATACAATTACTATTGTTTGTTTCAGATCTGTCGAAATCGCTATTCTATTGTACAAAACGAACACATACAAATCCAAAGGGAATATCGTGTCTTCACGTTAACCATTGTTATTGCAGGTGAGTTTGCGAAACATATTTATATCTCAATCACAGGGCATTGTTGCAAGCTATTTGAGCTTATTCCCAATGTCCATCATTAATGATTTACCATTTAATTTGATTTATTTTCGAATTCTATTTTATTAATTTTTATTAATTTTTCGAAATATTTTCACTATTTTTGCTGTAAATTTTATACTTTGTATTAATCTTATTTGGTATTCATAATCATTGCCCTACTTTGCATCATTTGATAGTTACCATTGCGTTATTTCTTTGCGGCTCTAGAGCTTTTTGAATAACTACTGTATTTATGCCATCTATGAATGTTGAAAAATGTTGCTGAAAAATACTCAACAATAATAAATGTCAATTTCTTAATGAAATATGAGCAAAAAATCAAATTATTAATTTAAATTATGAATATGAACAAATTATATTGCCGTTTTAAATACACAATCTACTTATTTTGCTTGATTCTATGTACGAGTATGATAGCAAGTAGTTTTTTTGTTAAATAGTTTTCTCTGCATTAGGAGTTTCCTCAACCAAAGAAAATGATAAACAAATATCTAGAGATTTCATTATTATCCATTTCTACGGTTGCTGGCAGACAGACAGTCGAAACGAATCATGACAGACAATATTCAACTCTGTGGGCAACGCGCACGTCTGCAGATCTTCTGTAAGCAATCCTTCATCGCTAGTAAGAAAACTGCAATCTAACGTCTATAAATAAAAAAATAAAAGCGCATCCATGCTGATGTTCAACAAACGCTTTCAACTTTAATGGAACGACATGTTTCGCCCGTTCTCAGTCAGGTTAGACACGGGACGTGCGCAAAACAGAAGATGACATTTCACATAGATATCGATGACGCAACATTCAAGCTAAATTATATGAAAACGAAGAGAAAGATACTATTTACAAAGAATAGCAAGTAGGTACGTCTATATTAATAATCAGCACAAAGAAAGGAAATATCACCACGGAAGAAGTAAGCACATAACATGTTCTTTTTGCACACAGAGATCTGGAGTATCACTTTTTTACCGCACAATGTTTCTAAATTTCACAGTAACGTTCATTGTCAGATTAAAAAAAACAATTTTGAAGCGTGATCGTGCCTCAGAAGCGGGTGCGCCACAAACTAGTAGACGGCGGGTCACGGCACTGCTAGGCACTCTAGTGGAACATACGAGTAGAGCACACTCAGTAATTGTAGATAACCAGCTTGGAACATGTTCCCGAATTTGGAAAATTCCTCTAGACGTCTTCTGGCCCTTCCAAGATACTTGCAACCACAAGATATCTATGTGAACTGTCATCTTCCGTATTGCGCACTTAGCTTGTCAGTGCCGTGTCTAACCTGACTGAGAACGGGCGAGACATGCCGTTCCATTGAAGTTAAAAACCTTAGTTGAACACCAATATGAATGCGATTTTATTTCTTATTTATGAACTAGCCATTGGAGCAAATCTGAGCGTCTATCATCCAATTTGTGAGCACATCGAAGACGACTTCTGGGAATAGTCCTCCAAGTCTTAACAATGCCCAAAACAGGTCATCGATGCTACAGAATTCCTTTATCTGATCTTGCAAATAACTCTTGTATATTTTTCTACATTTTCTCACTTTTGTTGTGACTTATATTATTTTTATTTTATTGATGCTGTCAAATGGGTCTGGCGATTGTTATACTGTATGTGGACCAATGAAGAGGACCTTATCTTATCTTGAAAATTGAATGTGTAATGGGACGATAAGTAGGCTGGTCAGCACGGATGATCAAAAATTAATTTCGCCTCTCTAGTCTTTCATATCTCGTAATTCACAATTAAAGTAAGCATTTCTGCCTTGCAGTTCAGGCTATGATAGGCAGCAACAACGCTACGATTTATGAGTAGTCACAAAATCATGTTTGCTTCAACCAGAGTAGACCACGCATCCCTAAAATGAAGGCAAATTTTCTCCACTCAATCGTTACTGATAAAATCAACTTTTTGGAGAGAATCACGAACACCTGCATGACCTGTATGGCAAAGGCATATCATGCAGGGTCTGTGCGAGAGAATTTAAGAAAATTATCCACTTTTCTGATTGGTTTGACTAATCTCAGTAAGCCAAATAGTGCATCCATTATCTTCGTTGTATAAACTACTACGTTAATCTAATTGATAATCTCATCAAGTTACAGAAAATGTTCGAATTTTGGATTCGAATGTTAATTAATTGTATTAATGTATTTTCCAATTTCAATTAATTAAATTCTTTGTCCAATTAATTTGCAATCCATAATTGAGACTCCCTGCTGGCCAGAATCGGATTATCCTCGCCAATTGATCACTCCAACAACTGATTTCATCATCGAGTTGTTTGTCATAAAAATTCCTACTTTTCCACGAGTTATCTATGTAAGAGATCAACTCTTTCATGAAAATGAGGAATGACTTCAGAGAGCTATTCACTGAGATTATTTTCGAGCTGCGTGAGACTTCGTCAGGCTTGGGTTGTCATGAGCGATAGATAAAACGACACTTTGTAACCCGAATTATCTATTGATGTGCGATCACCAAAGCTATTACGCAATCGCAGTGTTTTGATCTTAACTCGATTTCGTGCGGCGAAGTTAATCAGGGCAGACCAGGTCACCATGCTTGTCGATGAGGTCTGCGATCGGTCTCGTAACTTGAATTTGCGCCATCCAGGAGAGTCGACCATGAGGACGGCGCGCCATCTGGAGGCGAATGTGCCTCGCAGGGCGTTTCGTCTCCAAGACGGGCGACATGACAAAGTTGTCGAAGCCTCATTCGACAGACGGCGGCCGAAAGGTACTGCGTGCAGCGGATGGAGATGTGAGCTGTCAGATAGACAAAATCGTCAACGCCTTATACAGTCTCGCTATTGATCGGGATTGTGTTCGAAGGATGTTGAAGATAGTCGGACAACAATTGCACCTTGGTGTTCACCCAGTTGATAGAGAGTCCGAGTGAAGAAGCCTCGTCGGGTGTCGATCATGGAGGCAAAAATCACGACGTTGTCAGCATAGCGCAGGTCAGTAAATCTAGAGTGAAAATCTACGCCGAGAATTTCGCAGTGGTCCAATGCAGCGTGCAACCGGTGACCGAACACTCACCAGAATAACACAACCAGATCCGAACACTAACTTATAACTACTTTCATTGTGATTTCTTTTCACTGACCCCCTCTCTCCTGAAATATCTTTGATTAGTGATTGGGTCGATTCTGTCAAAGAAAATGCCTAGATGAGAAAAAGGACAAATTCTTCAAGTTGCTTCAAATTTTATGGAAGTGAGGATAAGTGAGACGAATTGAAAGCCGAATCTGCTTTCGATTCGAAATATTGCCCGAGAATTCGAAATATTCAAAATTTCCCGGGAATTTCCCAGGAAATAATATGATTTCGCGATTCCCGGAATTTCAAGAAAACGTATTTCCTGCTAAACCTTGATGTACAGTACTGGCCATAAGTTTCGAGACACCCGTGGAATTTTCTCGAAATTTAATTTTCAATATTTAAAAGTACCAATTTCCAAAAATAATCGATTCATTTCCATGAAAAGTAAATCTAGAGTGTCACTAGAAGGCTGAAGTACACTGTGAGCTCAATATTTTGAATGACTTCCTTGATTTTGAATAACTTGTGTTATTCTGTTGGGCATTGAATCAACTAACTTTTGGCACATTTCACTGTCAAACTCTCGGCACCACACATGCATGATTGCGTCCTTCAACTCTTTGATGTTCTGTGGACTGGTAGCATCAACCTTCTTTTTCATGACAGTCCAGAAAATCTCGATTGGGTTCAAGTCAGGCGAATTACTTGGCCAATCGAGAACTTGGATTTGTTTGTCCCGAAGTTGTTGCAGGACTTGCAAATTTCTCATATTCTCAAGGGTAACATCGATTTCTATGCTGCAATCATTCAAATCATCATAGCTAGAAGCACAACTGATTGATGTTCTACGTCACTTTGTCATGTTATGTTGCTCTGCATTGTACATAGATATCCATCATTTGAATTTTTGAATATATCGCTTTGTTAGTCGAAATGTGCATATTCTGTTCATTTCTGCGCTACTATTCTGATATTCGTGCTCAAGCAAGGATTTTGAGTGAGGAAGGATATTCTTTGAGGATGCAATCGGTAAAATTCTACAACGTTTCAAATCTACAGGCTCGTTGCCATTACTTCAACTGATTTTTTGAAAGACATTTCCTTGCGCACAATACGTCGACTCGCACAAGGAAGGCTCGGAAACGCCCATTACTCACAAGATCCAGACGACTGGCATGGTGCAAACTGCATAGAAGCTAGAGCAATGGAGGAAAAGTGATGTTCTCGGATGAGAGCAACTTCCTGCAATTCCGTTAAACTTTTATTCGACGTCCACTTGGATCTTCAAACCAACAATGAAGCACCGTATTGGCCAGCTTCTCATCCCGCGGCCGTGGAGGATTGTACTTCAAGGGAACTAGCATGAATGGTTCACGTTATCAAAAGGTGTTAGAGGAACATCTTCTGGACTTCATGAGCGTCCATCAATGCACGACGCTTATGCATGACTCGGCACCTTGCCACAAATCCAAGGGTGTCACAAAGTGGCTTCTCGATTGGCCAGGTAATTCACCTGATTTGAACCCAATCGAGATTTTGTGGACTATTATGAAAAAGAAGGTTGATGCTACCAGTCCACAGATTGGAGTTGAAAATGTGCCAAAAGTTAGTTGACCAACAGAATAACACAAGTTATTCAAAAGTGTACTACTTTTAAATATTGAAAATTAAATTTCGAGAAAATTCCACGGGTGTCTCGAAACTTATGGCCAGTACTGTACATGCATCATAAATGGAATGGCTACCGATGCCAACAAAACGAAAATCGTTCATCAAACTCACCATGATGCTAAGTGCCTAACTAGAACAACTTTTCACTTTTTGGATGGCCTAAACATATACCAAGAATGGCAACTACAAAGTCTATTTATTGTGCGTAGCATCGATATGGACAGACATGGACTGATCATGATCATTTCTAGGCTAGACTTTTTCGACTTCGGAAAATTTTGTGAAAATTTAGCAAAGTCAGTCTTTTCATGAGAGAGAGAGAGAGAGATGCGTTTATTCAAACCATAAATGGGAATCTGAATAGCATTCATGTTATAAAATCTAAAGTTTACATTTGATTAAGACAAATAAAGTCATGTTGAATGAGAAATGTCACTAAAAACAGACTATACATTAAATGTAACTAACTAGTCGGAGAAAGTGCTTGATTCTAGAATGCACATAGATGGTACGAAAGCACTGCGACGCAAACTTGTCCTACAAAAAGGGATAGATTGACATAGATTGACGAAGACATTCACTACCATTGACTTTCGTCTTGATTCCAAATCAACTGCAGAAATGTTCCCTTTGATCCTGAGACATCGATCTTGAATGCGCTGTAATCTCCTTGAGTCTTCAGAGGTGAGTCCAATAAATGCGGGACACGCATATTCCATAAGGCTTCGTATTAGGGCAGTATATATTGTCATAAATTGATCCTCGTTTGTAATAGCTCTCATCCTTTGTAAAATATAAAGTCTTTGTGCACATTTCATCTCGATATATTTGATGTGGGCCTTCCAACTGAAGTTGTCATCAAGCACTATCCCAAGGAATTTGATGCTTTCTTGAAAACTGATTTGAGGGAAGAGGGACTGCATATCACACATCTTCTTAAAGCCGACACAGCCTACTCAACAACAGCATTTATGAAATAAATTATATTGCTACTTTTTTAGCCTCGATTGATTGATGATGACTAGTCTTTCCTAATGTATCATATGTAAACACTATTGCTCATCACGAAAGACCAATTATTATTGCTCTTTATTATTGGTCTCTATCATCACATTAAACGTACACAGTCAGTAAATTTCAATCGTTAGGAGGCGATTGGGGTGAATAATATTTCCATTTGACGAATTCATCCCGGAGGAAGAGTTGAGTCAAAGATATGTACTTTTCACTTCACATGCCTGCCTGCAATCTGAGGTCCGGGTTCCCGCTGATAAGAGCTACTCCGCACGTCTGCAATGAGCACTATTGGCCAATCACATAAGCCAGAGAGAGAGATGAATATCTATGTCAATTTCTGTCGCTTGCTACCATTGCATTCAATGGCTAGGATAGGATTCTGTGTGGTCTGACTGCAATTGGATATTTTTGCGGCGCTGAATACAACTTAAATTGAGATTTTTGAAAATAGATATAAATTGCGCGCATAGTGAACGTACTGCGTGTATGTATTTATGTATCTTAGTAGCATATCGTTGAGAATAATTACAACAAACTCTCATTGAAATGAATGAATGCGTAAAATGGATTGTGAGCCTTGGCAAGTTGATTTATAACATTAATGTTTTAGAATTTCTCATAAAGCAATATTTTTACAATATGGTTTCAGAGCAATTTCAAAAGACGTCTAGGCTAGGGGTGTTGTTTTATCACAATTCATTGCTTGATACACACAAGCTGTTTTCAATATCATAATCACAGACAATGACAGACTGTCTAACTCGGAAAACAAGAGTAAACTTCAAAAATTGCAACTGCTCTTCTCCCGTAAATTCTAAGCTACAACAAACTTTCCTTCCGTAAACTGTTTGTTAGCAGGGGAAAGTAATCAAAGTGACACCGGTTCCTAATCTTTGTCAACCACTGGTTTAGTTATTAGGTAGCGCATGTCCACAACGCAGCATTGTTTTCCATGTCCATGTGCGTTCTAGTTCTCTATTGTTATAGAGTGTCGACTTTATACATCTATAAATCAAAGTACACAATACCGCTAGAGTCAAGTTCAATATTGGCTCAACATTGGAACATGTAACGCCACAGAATAAGACATGTCCTCTCTTCTTCTGTTTGACTAGAAAGTAAGAATTGGAACATGTACACTCAGCAACAATGATAACTGCACATTGAAATTTCTTTCTTTTTCATTAACTAAGACATCGCTAATCAATCAATTGATTTGATGACTATTCACGGCCGCAGTAGCGACAGCTGTCAACTTCTAACCGAGTATATCAAAAAACTACATGTCATTAATGATCAATGGTTCGCATATTGTGCACTATTGGTCCCACATCACTATTTAATCAGACCTTTCTTAAAGTGTTTGTGCAGTTATTAACCTCTTCTGACGATATCAAGCAATAAATCTCAATTTTTATTATGCCCAAACAAAAGAGTGACGGTGAACGATGGAAGTTCCTATCGAGCTGTCGGTAGACATTTTGGTAGAGCTCCCAACACCATCCGAAATCTTCCGGAACGAAAATAGAAGGACAAAAACTGATGACATGATATCATAGCAATCGAACAATGAAAACCAGTTAGACAGTAAATACGCCAAATTGTGCGAAGTTTCACTGACTGTTATCAAACGGATCGCACAGTAAGGAGACACAGACGATTTTCTCCTATAAGATTCCGATAGTTGGATGAATTCGAACCCATAAACCATTGTGCGACAGCGCCGATCATTAATGTTTCACAGACTGAGAAATCCTCCTTTTTATTGAGGAATTATTTTATCGTTAAATGAAGTTTTACGACATCTCACTGGGATAGGGACCGAACTTTAACTTCTATTCATGTACCCTGCCTCTTCGACCAGCTTCCTCTTTGGCTTATCGATTGTTATGTAATAATGCACATTGATGAAAAGAATCACGGACAGAATATCATAGCAATCGAACAATAAGCAGCCAGTTCAGCATTAAATACGCCAAATTGTGCTAAGTTTCAGTGACTGTTATCAACCGGATCACACAGCAAGGAGACACAGACGATGACAAGTTCTCCAGAGAAGTTTGTGAACGTTACGGTTTTTGTGCGCCTGACCAATATTATCGAGAAAACTCGTGCGCAATGATCTGAATTCTTCGAATCTGAAGGAATCGTGGCGATTGGAGTCGGATTTTGAAGGAATTCACAGCAATCCGCAAGCAACGCATGGCTATTTTTCCTATCTTTGTGATACTATAATTTCTTTTCCTCACTTAGTAAGCTCCAGCACTTGTCATCGTTTTGAATCAGTTTGTACATCTAGCAAAGTGACACGCTTAAACAATCTGATTCTGTGCTATGGAGAGTGCTGCAAACAGTCTGAAAAAATGCCCAACAAAAATCCCTGTCTTTGTAATTACAACTTGGATCACCATGAAGTAGCCTCTCTTGGAAATCTGCAACTTTTCCTGCAAGTTAAACTACCTCTGTGATTGCTCTACTTCGCAATTGGCTTGTGATCAGAATTTTGATCGTCATTTCGTCGTTATTCACACAGCATGGCTGTTGATAGCTCCCAGAGACACAACTTCCTGAGCGCCTTGTTAGAGATGGATTGAAAGAGCGAGAGAAAGCGAGTTCTCCTCAGGAAGTTGGCATTTCGTCCACCCTATTACATGCCCATCAGATCTTGAGATCACAGACTTAACGTCAATGAAACCATTTGTAATTTGTTAGCTTTGTATACAAAGGAAATCAAATTATTGACAATGTACAGTCTATGTGCATAAACACATCGGGCTTCAAAAGCGCATTTAAATTCCTGAAAGAGCAGTTTTTGTTTGTCAAAAAATTTGTCAAATTTTCGTCAATTTTTCATGTTGATCTCCAAAATCAGAGTGGCGGCCACACCAAATGAGTTTTCGTCCAAGTTCTTGTATTTGTACAATGTATTACTCGTGTCTTCTGATATGACTGATGATTTGGTGGTCTAGATCAGATGGACATTTTGGCAGTTTTATGAGATTTTGAAAATGATTGTCTTTTTACAGATGAAAAAGGCAAATAAGCTAACCAAGTAAATAGCAAAGTGTAGATCGCATCAACAATTGACATAGGTAATAATTTCTGAAAGATAAACTACTGAAAATTATTACTGAATTGCGATTATAATTGAATATTAAAATTGCACAAAAAATAAACAGCAAAAAGAAGTAGGGATTTAAGTATAGGTTAACAGTGAAAATTCAATTAAATAAAAGTCACAGAAAAACGAATGTCGAATAAATGAGTAAACTGCAAAAAAAGAGTGTTAACGAAGAACGCAATGCATACTGAAAACAGAATGAAATTAGACATTTTAATGGTGGACCCCGCAGTCATATTTTTCTATTTCACTTTTTGTGTTGAGGATATACCAACCGCTCACGCCCATGTAAAATCATCATTTTAGACATTGATTCTGCATCTGTCATTTCATTTCAATTGAATAAGTAGAAGTATGGTAGATAGGCCACAGAGGTTTACTGGAACCCCCCTCAGGTCTCACAGGGTGTAGAAATTCCCACAACAAAATTTTTACTGCTATCAGATGAAGAATGATTTTGTGCATGCCCCCGATGATGCACAATGGGTGGAATTCACTTATTCAATATTAACATCATGCTCGTGCATGTGTGTTATGTTAGAAGATCGCAAAATGTGAATATTATGTCTTCGCACATGATTGTGGATGACTGGTTGGTCTACATGAACAAATCAGGCCAAATCAATGTTCAAATGAAAGCTATCATTATAAATATAGTTTAACACTGAAAAGCAGACTGTTGGCAAAGGTTTCACAGCAGCAGGTGATGACTTTTAGTTCTCCACAGCTGTTTTGAGGCTCATAAAATACAGCAATTATGGGTCATTTTCGGCCTATTTCTGGTAGGTCTGTATAAATTTGAAAAAATGGCCAAATGTAGGAGTTATGCTGCATGGAATAAATCAATTTCATTAAAATCAAGTATCTGAGGTTTTATAGTAGCAGCAAACATCGTAAATCCGACTCTTAGTTCAACTGATACTGTGCTGAATGTCGTTGAATTAGAAAAACACCCCATCTTCGGATGTGTTTACTGAGAAGTCTGAAAGACACTCAAAGGATTGATTAGACCGACATGCTGCACGCAAGCATCATTGTCTTACTTAAAATCAACTTTCCCAATGATTTGAAATCGATTTAAACAGGTAAACTAAGAATTTATAAACGAGGTACACTGGTCCACGTCTACTGGCTCAGGTCTTTGAGGGCTAAAGGATCGGGATTGCGTTCTCTGCACCAATTAGGAGGTTACCAGCAGGAAATCCGGTAGAATTCGCGTTTCGGCTCCGATTCCTGAACACTCAAAACCACCTGAGCAGGACCCTGTACAGCTTCCACAAAGTCAAAAGTCGGGTTAATCGAAATCAACCTAAAGAATCTTTATCATAGCCTTTAGTTTGCCTTCTCTTAGTCTCTTGCCTAAAAATTCCATTTTATTTTTAATAGAAAAATTGCTGTTGATTTTACTGTGGAATTTGACATTTCAAATGAAATAATGAGATATTTCATGAACATAAACCAATGTCTGTGACAGAATGGAATTTTATCTCATAACAAAACCGTGTATATGAAATGTATCGTCCTTCCTTTTCGAGAAAAAACAGCTGTCTGAAATGATGACTTTGTTTTGATGCATTGTCTTGGGAACGATGTTTATTGCAGCCATATACATATAAGAAATAGATTTTTGGCATTCCTTTGTTCACATAACAAAAAGAAGCATGATGTGATCGACATCGCAGATAGATGGCTTCAGAGGCGTGATTTCAACTACGGTGCTAATTATGTGTGGTATAACAAAATTCACGCATTCATACATTGTAATGAGACAAGGAAGAACGCATAGAGTAAGCACAATTAGGTAGAGCAACTCAGGCCTTATTAACCCTCTGAGACCTGGGGAGGGGTCCAGTGGGACACTTCTATAAATTCTTAGTTGACCTGCTCAAATTGATATCAGATTATTAGGAAGGTTGATTTTAAGTAGAACATTGATGTTTGCGATATAACTAATGCATGTCGATATAACTAATCCTTTGAGTGTCTTTGAGCCTTCTCAGCAAACACATGCGAAGATGTGGTGTTTTTCTAATTCAACGACATTCAGCACAGTATCAGTTGAACTAAGAGTCGGTTTGACGATGTTTGCTGCTACCATAAAGCGTCAAATAGTTGATTCTAATTGATTTATTGCATGCAGCAGAACCCTTACATTTGTCCAATGTTTCACATTTATCCAAACCTACCGGAAATAGACCGAAACTCCGCCATAATTACCGCATTTTAAGACCCTCAAAACAGCTGTGGAGATCTCAAACTCATCAATTGCTGCTGTGAAAAGTTTGTCAACTGTCTGCTTTTCAGTGTTGAACTATAAATACAATAGTAACTTTCATTTTGAACATTGATTTATGTTGATTTGTTCATGTAGACCAAC